>JAYMTP010005347.1:0-13503 GCA_036897365.1 Geranium brycei
CAATTTGTAAACAATTTTTAAATACAAGGGCATTTTTGTCATTTCACACTAAAACTAACTGAAATCTAACCTCATTATCTAACTTGATACAAAATGAAATTTTACTAACCTTAAAATCAATTTTCTACTTAACCCTACCTACAAAGGTGTTAACCTAAGTGTGATTAACCCATAATATAATATCTCACAATGCTTAAAAGTGGATTCCAGTAGTGACGCAGAGAGATGGTAGATGGTTGATAAATAACCATTTCTTGACAAAATTCTCTCATTTTGTGGTCGGATGTTGTGGGGATAAGGTGTTGGACATTCATGTTGCTTCTCTTGGCATTGTCAGATTGTTGGTGTTGCTCAGCCTCCAACTCTAGTTCTCGGTGCCACTATCTGGCGCTGCTCTTTGCGAGGAAGATGCCTCTAAACCTGTTTGTGTGATGATGGTAAACGGGCATGTTGATTATGGATCCCTTAGTTGAATATTACCCACTTCACACCATCAATCAACCCTATGATATGTAAAATTACTTTCTCTAGTCTAGTGTGTTTTAATGAGCTGCTTTCATGCATAGCAATACAAGTTGAAGGCAGTTAGTGGTGGAGTGGAGGTGGGCCAAATCGTTGTGGGTTGGTTGTTGGATGTCATTTCATGCAACTTTTCTTTGTATTTTATACACAGAATTAGAAAAGTTGTAGCCTGTCGTTGTAATGCCAATTCATTTTCACAACGACTACAAGTCAACAGTTGAACCTTAAGGCCACTAAGAGTTGTGACTTTTGCCATCATATATTAGTGACCAACAACAGGTAATGGATTCAAATTTCGGATGTCGTCAAAGAATAACATTCCGATAGAGCATGATGTGTAGAAACTCGTCGATCAAAGGGCACCAATGCCAGAAGCCGAGACTAAGTAAATGTCACATGATCCAGTTATCCCCTACAGCTCTCTTCTTGGTCTCACGCCCAACTAACTAAGTGGTATTGTTCCATGTGTGGCAAATATTCTTGGGTTGGGTGAGATCTTGGCCTGGTGAGGGGTGCACACTGTGCTTCCGGAGACTTTACAATTGCTATTTGAACGCTTCAACTCAATGGTTACTGGGAGAGCGGTTCAGAAGCCCTGGAGTGGATTGGTCTTTTGGGGGTTCCGGTACATCTAAATGATCATGTGTTCAAGGGGGTGATGAAGACACCAAGGGAAGTTTTACAATCTATTCACCTCCACTCATACACATTGATGCAGGCGGATCAAGGGAGGGAGGTAAATACTTGGGGGGAGCGTGAAGCGCTAGCCCGAAATCACTTCTTACGTCGATTTGACCATATTGTATTTACTTAAACTTTTGCCACGGGTTTGTATCCACATTTTACTTGGTAATAAGAATTCTTCTCGCTGATTAAAAAAGACATTGTTTGTAGGCTATGTATATTACGAAATTGAACTAAGTGGCATTCTATATCAACATAAAAAAACCTTCATATTGAAAACTATAGAGAACCCGAGTCTGCTATCTTCCTTCATTGGTCAACAACTGTGAAAAGACTTGTGTAGTCGTTGTTGCTACCTCTTCTGAAGTACTGTTGTTGCTTGGCAATGACAGACCTTGAGAGGAAGTGGTAGGTATTGTTGTTGCCACTTCCGAACGGCTCTTTTCTCTTGATTCCTGCAGCTGAAGCGCATGCTCCAAATTCCACAGCACATCCCCCATACTCGGCCTGTCCACCCCGTACTCCGCCAGACACTTCTCCGCCGTCTCCCCGAACTTCTTCAACGAGCTCGACTTCACATCCCCCGCGAGCCTCGGATCGATGATCTTGTGAAGCACGCCCTTCTTCTGCCACTGCATCGCCCACTCGGCCAGATTCACCTGCTCCCTCGCAAGCAGCGGGTCCACAGCAGGCCTCGCACACACTACCTCAAACAGCACAACCCCGAACGAGTAAACATCAGACTTATCCGTCAACTGCTGCCTCCTGAAGTACTCCGGGTCGAGATACCCAAAACTGCCCTTCACGCCTGTACTCACGTGGGTCTCCTCCAAGCACGGCCCTGTTCTCGACAAGCCGAAGTCTGCCACCTTGGCCACGTAGCCCTCGTCGAGCAGAATGTTGGTTGACTTGATGTCGCGGTGGATCACGCCCTGCGCTGACCCCGTGTGGAGGTAGTGAAGGCCTCTCGCGGAGCCAATGCATATCTCAAGCCTCTGCTTCCATGTCAGGGGAGGCAGGTCTGAGCCGTAGAGATGGTTCTTCAACGGCCCTTTCTCCATGTACTCGTACACGAGTATCATCTCCGACTGCTCCTCGCAGTAGCCAACAAGCGAGACGAGATGGCGGTGCCTGATTCTTGACAGGACTGTGATTTCGGTTTGGAACTCCGGGAGGCCCTGCCTGGATCCCGGGACGCCTCTCTTTATCGCCACCTTTGTGTTGTCTTTGAGCACGCCTTTGTAGACCATCCCGAACCCACCCGACCCGACAATCAGGTTCTTGTCGAAGTTGTTGGTGGCCGCTTCTAAATCAGCTAACGCCATCTTCAAGCCACGATACCCATTGGGACCGGGAGATGTGGAGAGAGTCCCTACAGACGTCCTGCTGTGTGAACTGCCTCCAAACACACGTAAAGGTGTCCAACCTACGCTCTCTGCAGGTCTCGTTTTCGGTTTCCTCCTCTTCTTCTTTTTCATACATTTCAGAGCGACAAGAGCGAGCAAACATAACAGAACAAAGCCCCCAACGAGTGAAGCAGTCAAAACCCAAATGTATTTCCTTTTAGACCCACCCCGCGAACCCTCATAGTTCACCATCGCCATAATCTCCACACCGTTGAGAATAGCATTCTTCCTCATCGAACTGCTGAGGTCAGAAGGGCCAACGCTGACATGAATAGACCCCGAGGCATCGGAATCCACCACAAAATCTTGGTACACAGGAGACGCAAGCATATGGACGGTGAGAGATGACAAATCGAGATCCCTATAAGCAATGTAACCATTTACATACACATTGAAGTAAAGCAAGTTAAGCGCGGGGCTAACGATATCACAGAAATGCAAGCGAACCAAATGCTTAACGCCCTTAGAACCCACGGGGAAATCCCAGGAGATGTTGAATTGCATATTCACGAGGGAGTCATCCCTATTCATCTCCTGTGCAGTCATGTAAACGTTATCGGGAGCGATCTCCCGAGAGGCGCCCCCGGACTGGTAATTAGGGGGGTGGGTGGTGGCAGCGCGCTTGGCGGCCGATTTGAGGACGAGGAAATCATCATCAGGAGTCCAGGTCCTCCACAGGGTGTCATTGAAAGGGGTCAATTTGAAACCCCCAACATTGATCCTGAGAACAGTCTCCAACACCTGTGAATCAAGGTCCTTGTACACTCCAATCCCATCAGAATCAACAAGCCTAGCTCCATCATCAATCACAAAGTCCCCAGGAACAGAAAACACCTCAACAGCATTAACAAACCCAAACCCAGAATCAGAACCACTCAAAGGGGTAAACACAATTTCTAGCGTTTTCAACTCCACCTTCAATATATACTCTTTAACCACAACATCATCATCATCAAAATCAAAATCAGTAACAACCACGTGCCCATCAACAGAAACGCTGAATCTGGCAGAACCCAGATCGAAATTAGGGGCCTTGAAGGGGGAGAAGTGGAAACGCACCATGTGGGGGCCAGATTTGGCGACTCTGAGCCTGTAGGTGCAAGTTCCGGTGAAGACGCGAGCAGAGAGGTAGAGATCTGGGGAATGGGGAGATGGGTCTGGGTTGCGGAGAGGAGAGGAAGGGCCGGAGATGGCGGCGGAGTCGGGGACGAAGACGCGGTTGAAGAGGGAAGAGTTGGCGGAGGAGCCGCAGTTGAGGAGGTAGCTGTCGGAGGGAGTGAAAGCTCCGGCGGCGGAGGAGGAGAAGAAGAGCAAAAGCAGGAAGATACGCATTGTAGAGAAAGATTGTGGGTTCACACTTGACAGTGCTCTCTCAAGCTTCAGTGGAAGTTAATGGAGTTTGTTTGGGATGTGGTTGGGTATGAATGATTATAAAAGGTGTTTCTTTTGTCCTCACTTATCATATTACTGCTCATTTGGACAACTAATTAGAAAGCATTACCAATACCCAATTGCTTAATGGCCTATCAAAAAATATTTCATCTTCTATTTCAAACTCAAATTTTGTTTTTATCTCAATTTTATGGAAAACTATAAGCGGAATTTAAAAACTTTTACTTCTGGAATTTTTACTAACAAAAAGATACATCAATAAATTAAATTCTCTCTAAATTATATGTTATTCACTCGTAAGTTGAGACAGTTTAACTTAAAAATCGATCTACTTTCTTTCTATTTTTGTTTACTTAATTGTAAATTAAACTATAATTCACGACTTAGGTCATACAAGTTTTAATTATAATACAAGTTTTATTATATATATTCGGAACCTCCTTAAGTGTTTGAATGTCATCGCTCAAGGTGTGTTGACTACGAAAGAAAGAGTGCTCAGAATCTTGCCTTCAGAAAAAATTCCATGTTCTTTTATTCTATAAGTAAGATTGCCATACATATAAGGCATTGGAAATTAAAAAAAAAGTAACATAATTAATACTAGCTTTAAAATATCCCGTAGCCTATAGGCCTTACATTATAAGTGGTATCTCCGATACTAAAGTCTTCAACTTTGTTTGTTTCAAGGTTGTATCAAGAAAATTTTTCTGATTCGACGTCAAACAAGACTTTATTCCGACAAGGTGAATAATACATTGGACGTAGAGAGATATAATATGAATCGGAGACTGACATCTGAAAACTAGCGTTGGGATATGATATTGAAAATAATCTCGTCCAGCACGACGACGACAACTGCTTCTCATTGGTCACCTTCTTCTCCTTGGTGACCCAAAAATCAAACCTCTCATAATCCATGTCGACCAAACACAGGTTTCCATCCAAGACAGCGATATTGATTTCTGACTTAAACGGAATAAATGTCAGGAAAAACTCCTCTTGCTCAAGATCAAAACCTATTATGGCCTCCTTGTAATCGGCTACTGAAGCAATCATTGGCGTAGGTCCAAGGATATAACAATCCAGAAGACCGAACCTCGTATAACCTTTGGATGAAGGCATGGGGTCGGGGTTGAACGTGTCGTAAATCATGAGATCAAGAGAAGGGAAACCTGGGGAAGGGTGACTGATGATTGTAATGATGGCCGCGATGACCCCCGAAACCACAGAAGGAGACATTAGGATTGCCGGCAGGGTTGGGAGGTACAATGTGCCACTTTCCGGTTGATGGGTCCAAAAAGGCCATGGAAACAGTAAGAGAATCCGCAAAACTTCGGTCCGAGTGAACAATCGCCGGAGGTGAAACGCAACACCCAATTGGATCGACTTCGACTTGGGATTTTCTGCACGCAGCTGTTGTTGGTCAATCTCAATCTTGAAGATGCAACAACACGCCGTAACATTCCCATTCCCAATCTCATCATGTGGAATGGACCTCAACTCATACTTAATCATATATAAACCTACTCCAACCCTAGGGATAGGGTTAGGGTTGTCAATGGGCCCATTCCATTTATAATAACCGAATTTGAAGAAACATGTATAGGAGGGAAGAGCTCCACTACAAACACCTTCCCCACCTTCTAAACTATAAGAGAGAGTCTGCATTGGAATCGGAGATCATAGCTTCACAGAAACACTGTTGCTGACACTAGAATTGAAACAATGATCTCATGATTTTTTTCCTCTTCATTCAGCTTTCAAGAAAATGCAGAGTTTGCTCGAAAAGAATTAATCTCAAATTTGATCTGCTTTTGATGTTTGTAGTACAATTCTATGTCATTCTCAATTCTCAAGTTTTGTCATCTGCATTTCACTATGACAGGTTGGAGCATAGCGTTTACAATCTCTCGCGGATGAGAGAACCTGCAGCTAATACAACAACTTCCAAATTCCCATGGACTGGATGCAAGAAGCTGCCATCGTCTCAATTTTCACGAAAGATAAGATCTGTCAAACTGTAGACAGCAAATATTACATAAACATTAAGCATACATTACAAAAACATCTAAGCTTATGCAGTTTAGTTTGATGATTCAGTAACTAACAAGAACAAGAATATACAACTAGTGACTGTCTGAGAATCTAAATACGACGTGGCTCATCATCATCATTAGGCCATCGTCTCTTTACCTCAGACTTGCATCGAACCTCCTTGAGCAATCCATCAACCCCATAGTCCCTCTCCATCACAAGGTTTATTCCTTCTTCCGAGTACCACCCTACCCCGATACACAGAGTCCCGTCTTTCTCGACGTCCACGTAGGCAGTCACGCCCCCGGGAAGCCACAGCACGCTCACGTCTTGCATGTCCCCCATCTCCTCCTCCCTGAAATAGATTGGGTTCCCCGGCAACCTCCTCTTCTTCAAGCTCTCCGTGCAGAAGTACACGTAGGGAGCATTGCTGCTCTCTTCTCCTCCTGTCAATGTATTATCCTCCCCGTATATTGGGGTTGCGCTCGTCTCAAATACCTTCCAGGACCCCGCGAGCTCTGATGGCTGAGTTCTTCTCTGCTGAGAAAATGGCTTTACATGGAATTCGGCATCACTGCTTACAAGTTCGTTTTTTTCCATGAGAATAATGCCTAATATGGTTTTAGATGAACAAGATTTTAAGGATTAGATACCTTTCGTCGGGAATATTGGCAGGACTGTCCCATTGTTCCTCGAAAACGCCAACTCTCAGTATCTGGATGTCTGCACCCCCATCATTGAATTCGATGGTGTGAACAACGCGGATCCTTTTGTGGCAACCTTTAACCAAACACTAGGCAATGTAACAACACAGATATACTTTTATCGTCAATAATACTCGAGATTGCAACAGTGACTTGTTCTCAGAATAATCGTAATTGATCATCCACTAACTCCTTAATTTGGACACGAGACAACAAGAACATTCTTGGTGCTGTTCATTTGAGTCTACATAAGATTTTTAAACTTTTTGAGAGGTAGAGCTTACATGAGGCTTAAATACCAACAGATGAAAATTCATAATCAGAAACAATAGAGTAGTTAATCAAATTGTGCTATCAGTGAATTCATAATGGTATAGTAGAAGTACTCCTTATGAAGCAATATTTTTCATTTTAGGTCCAGTCAGTACACAAATCTATAGCTTATAAGAAGGTCCGAGTATGTGCTCAGATGAAATGTCCATAAAATTGTGCAGAGCTGTACCTGTTCAAACTTGAAAGTTGGAGAAAGGTAATCTGCAGACTCGTCTTCACCAATAGGAATATCCATTGGACCCCGAGAATAAGATCCATCCTGAAGCAAATCAAATAAGTTTTCACATACAGAAATATATTTGCAATTTGAGCATGGACGAAAAATATATATTTTTCTCCAAACTGGAAGCCATCATGAAGATGTATTATCATCACCAACCACAATAAATGGAGATTTATGAGACTAAGGCATTTAAAGATTTGATCCCCTTCAAGAAATCTGCAGACGCTATTCAAGATTTGATCTCACAATGTAACAGCAAATAACTTGCTAATAATTAACTAAAGAAAGAATGAAACACACTGTACCTCGAAGAAAACAAGTCCTGGCTCATTGCCCATGACGTCTTCTTCCATCACATCACTAGTACCAAAGTCAAAAGACTGAAAACTAGGTAAAGCCAGATCTGTTGCACCCTTTGAGGGCACATATGCATCTTCATATTTACGCCGCTCTGCCTTGCGTATTTCACCATGAGGATTCAGAGTGACCCAATTTATCTTCCTCTGAATTTGAGACGTCTGCCCTATAGACTGAGACGGCACTGCCTCGATGCGAGAAACAGTGTAGCAGTCATAAAGAAACTCGCCCTTCTCTCCGACACCAAGAGGCTCCATTTCAGCACTCGTGGGAGAAAAAACCGCCCCCGCCCCCTTCCATATGCCACTCACACTACTAGCAAATGTGTTCCACATAGGTATTATCACTGGTTCCTAAGCAGAAAAGCACCTTCTTAATTCTTATGAAGCTCAACTTGATTCCCTTCTATACCCAAATAACAAAGCCGACAAATCTAATCACACAAAGTTGTATGTTTCTAAATTTTGAACGGAAAACCACACCCATTAGATGATTAGAAGTTTACAAATTGAAAAGAACAGCTCAATCAATCTAAACAAAACAAAACCATTTAGTCCATGTCAACCAAACAAAACCCACAAGCACAAAACTCAAAAGAACATCTCTTTCTACACAAACCATCTAATCACGATAAATTGCTAGTATCTTGCTTCATGTTTTCAGCAATCAAGCTAATAAACAGCATGCGTTATATTATTAGAAGCCATCAACAGGAAATGAACAGCTCAATTTGCAATATCAATTCTCAACATCAACCAAACATTCAGCAAAAGCAAAATCCCACAAAACCGAAAGCGCGTACCTGAGTCTGGAGAACAGTTTCAACCTCCATTAACATGGCTCCAGAGACCATGACTCGATCCCCTTTTTTGCCCTTCCCGCGCCGACCTCTATTTCCCCTCGGCTTGCCCATAGCATGCTCGTTGTCGACGCTCCACACATTTTCCTTCTTCCCCTTCAATTTCACCTTATCATTTTTGCGTTGATTCTGGCGCTTCTGGTTCTGGGCAACAACGACGGGTCTCTTAGGGTTTCTTCTGGGCTTACGAGTGACGGAGGGCAAGGAAAAGAAGAGGAGTTGATTGGATAGCGAGTGCTGAAACCCTAGAAATTGAGGGCTGGCTGTGAAATTTCCGGAAATGCTCAAATTTGACAACTGCATGTTCGAGTCTCTGGTTCTATTCTATAGAGCGTCGAATCCGATACCGAAACTTTACTTGAAGGTACAGGATAGAAGAAGACGACAACGCGACAGAACCGTCGTCGTTAAACGCTGTCGTTTCAAGGTATAACGGTTCCGGAACCGTACAGAACCGGTAGAGAATTGGACTGAATTGAATTCACCGGTTCTCAATTTTTGAGAACCAAAACAAGAACTATTATGTAAGGGATTGGTTCGGTTCTTAACCTAGTTTCCTGATTCGATTCCCCAATTCTATCCTATTAGATTGGTTGATTCTGAATTTGTTTAATTAATCGATTGAATTAAGTTCATTTATAAGGTTCATGGGTTGAAGAAACGATTTTGATCTTAATTTATAGATAAAAACTTTAATTTTGTAATTATTAAAAGTACTAACGACAACTCAACCGAACCATAAAATTTGCAATAATAATAATAAATAAATAAATATTATATATATAACATATTTTTCTCATACCTTAATTTTTCAAGAAAAATCTATCTCGATTCTTACCGATTAACTAATAATTCTAGATTTTACAAATCAAAACCGAAATTAAATTTAAAAAAATTTCAATTTAAGAACCAAAATCGAGTCATTAACTAAAATTTATGATTCTTTGATTTGATCTCAATTTAATTCTCGATTCCTCGTCTAAAATGTCAGACCCTAATAATAATCACAATTTTATATTTCTAAAAAGTGCATATTACACAATCAAATTACATCAATTAATCGTGACTGTTATGATCAAGTGGTGAGTATAGAAGGAAGATAGTCACTTTTCTTGCCGAGCACGCGAGCCTTGGTGTCCGGAAACAGCTCGAAACTGGGAAGCGGCGTCACGTAACCGGAAGTGCTGATGCTGATCGGGTAGCGGAGCAAGTGAATGGGGAGGTCTTTCTCGAGTTTGTGGCCGGAGCTGTACAATTCCCAGTTCCTCTCAGCGATCTGATCCATGATCTGAACACATTCCAAACTCTCTGGGTGCAAGAACGACGGGTGATACAACCGAACGTGTTCGTACCAAAGCGACATCCTGAATCCGTAGATCTGACCTCGGGCAGGTACCAAGTTGTTCACTATGTGGTGCGGTTGGAACCCTCCCATTGCGATCTCGGTGTCTCGCCCGCCATCCATTGATCTCTGGTTTATGTTAGCGGATCCGATGATTATGTACTCGTCATCAACTGAAACAATATTCACCACATATAGAGAAATTTCAAAAAAAAAATGATTAGGATGACAAAACACCTTGAATTTGATAGGACTCGACGTGCATGACTTGATAAGGTTCATATCATGTTGGAGACTTTCAAAGATTGAGAGTCGAATGATAGCGGGCAAGTTTTGTGATTTCCATTCGATTGGAGATTATGGGTTTATGTTGATTTGAAATTTGTCAGGAGACCAACTCATCTAAAAGTTCAAGCTAATAGGTGGAAGCCTGGATTGTTATATAAGTTGGTGAAGAGATTCACATCTTTCAGATGTGGGATTCCAACACCCCTACCCACGTGCAATCCGGGTTGGAATGTACGTAGAAATAGGCGAGCGGGGGGCGGTACAAAATGGACGCCCTCCGCTCCATCGAAACAGATGGCATAATCCATGGGCTTTTAGACCCGATGGCAACACCCCCACCCACGTGCAATCCAGGTTGGAATGCACGTGGAAACAGGGGAGCGAGGCGGTAAAGAATGGACGCCCTCCGATCCATCGAAACAGATGGAATGATCCATGGGCTTTTAGACCGGATGGTGTGATGGAGGTCACGTCCAAGATAGCACCAACCTCTGATACCATGTCAGAATCTCAACCCACCTAAAAGGTCAAGCTGATAGGTGGAGCCACAGATTGTTATATAAGCTGGGGAAGAGATTCATATCTTTCAGATGTGAGATTCCAACAAAAAAATTATCTTTATAGAATGGCAACGGAACATATTCATGATGAGTTTAGTGATGACGTCTTTGTCCCATCAGATCGGAGTTAGAATAATCCAGGCAACTAGACTACTGGTTGTTCTAGATTAGGTTTATTACATATTAGTTAAGATTTCCTATTATTACTAAAAAAAAATTATTTAGTTTGATCTGTAACTTTTACAAAGGACTCTTTGCTATAGTAATTGATCACAAGACAATAATACCAATAACATATTTTCCCTTTACCCTACTTCTATTAGTTGGGTTCAAAGATTTTTGTCAATCATACTAAGATATAGGTTTATGTTCAAGTCAGACGGGGAAAATCCGCCCTCCTCATATCCGATATATAAAGAAAAAAATTATCTTAAATGTGATTCGGGTTGGTTATGAGAATGAGTATGGTAGAATAAATAGGAAATATAGTTTAGGCAGTTCTAGTTTAAGATATATTTTCTATTGTGTTTTCCTATTTGTATTATGTATAGTGTCTATATGAAAGGCTCAACTCTTATTGTAAGACTCAAGAATATTGATTCAATACACCAATATTATTTCTATCAAAGTATTCACCATACCCAACCAAAACTAGGGATTTGGATGTTTAAAAAAATTCAGGTTTCAGGAGATTTTAAAGATCGGGTCAGGTCAAGAAAAACTCGCCGTGAACCAACCTCCTCATCATTTCTGTTTGAGATTGACCGATTAGCGAAGATGGGCGTTATTCATATATAGTGTGTCACTTACGAAGCAAGGCAAAAAAATATTGGTTCAAGCAGACCGAATCGGTTAAACTTACCAATCATCATCTTGGAATGAACATAGATCATAAATCGACGAGCCTCCTGAGCCCTCATATAATTGGAACCAGGTTCGGGCCTCTCTGGCGGCACGTACTCCCCAACCCTCTCAGCCTCCATATTCCCAAGGCAAAAGAAGGACAAATAGTCCCAAGGATGGGCATGAGTGCCCTTAGCCTGTAGGGCTCTAGCAATGTCCACGTACATCATCTCCATCGTCCTCCTCTGCCAATCCAAGATGGCCTGAACCGCCTCACTCTCCGGCTCCCCCTCCGGCCACATAGGGATCACCACGTACACCACGAACCTCTCCCCCGCCTCGATCTTGCTCACGATCTTTAGCGACAGCTCCTTGGGCACGAGGTGCAGGGCCCCGACGTCCTCGTCTCTAAGCTCGCTCGATCTCCACCCAAACGAGCTCCCCAAGAAGTACTGGTTCTCGATATAGATGAAGTTCTTGGCCCTCCTGATGGCGTGGATGTACGCGTCTTGTATGCTCCGGTCGATCACACTGTTCTTGCCGCGCACCAAGCCGATATCGGATTCATGCAGCGGGGATGGCGAGAGGTCTGCCGCCGCCCCGCCATCGATTGATCGGAACAGTTGCACATTCCATGTTTCGGGATCGTCTGAGGTTGTAACCTGTCAACACAAGTAAGTACGTTACAATCGGTGTTCTAAAAAACGGTAGACGCAAGTCGGGTGGAGAATGTCTTATGAGAATAATTGGAACAAATTGAATTTAAAAATTAATCGGGAATTATAGAGGATTAAACAGAGACTAATTGAGAATTAATAGGTGATTAATCGGGTAAGTTGGAGATTTTTTAAACACCAATTATAATTAGGGGATGCATAGGTCGTTTCGTCCGTGGCAACATAACTTTTACGGACCGAACCACTCATGTTCATGGTCCGAATATCTGAACCGTTTGTGTATGAATCAAACCAAACTGAAATAGACGACTCTTAATATTTGGGAACCATATTCAAAATCCGAGGAATTATGGTAAATTATAACCGTCACATGATGGGATGAGCTTTCATTTTGGTATGATTTATAGGATGAAACATTATTCTCACACTAATTATACAATTTATTCACTTTGATTTAATTATTATTCAGGGTTTTATTTTTTATCTCAATTGAATAACATAAAACAAAAAATATATTCGAATTTCTATGCAATATTAAGTAATAGACTTAGAGTCACAGACATACAATCAAAATCGTCGGAAATTATTCTTTCCCATTATAGATCATTTCGGTTTAGTTTTTTATCATTTCACTGCCAATTTTAATTTATAATACCCATATTTTAACTGCAACTGGCCCGTTCACTAAAATATATAATTGAAATTAATCATTATCCATAAAAAAAATTATTTATGGATATCATTCAACTCGGTTCTCAATTGAAAATGAACACCTATAATTAAATATCCATGTGAGTTAGGTCACAACGAATCAGACCGATCACTTCTAAATTTTGTTTTCTTATTTTGTGGATCAACTCACAACTTAAATCACATGAGTTATAATCAGACCGATTTATATCACATGAATTATAATTGAATCGACCATAAACCACATCGAACTGAACCAAAATCGAATAACAGTAACAAATAGCACACACTTACCTGTGAGGGACGAGTGATGATCTGATCAAGCTTAGTGATGGGAAGAAGATAATCCCTATTCTGCCCCGAGACTTGCTTCATCCACCTCTGCTCGAAATTGTACAAAACATCCCAAGCAATCGGACCCTCCAACCGGCAATGCACGTCGTGCCACGGCTCCCTCGGCCCGCCCTTGTTCACCGACGCCCCGCCAAAATTCGGCTGGTGAAAATCACCACTATGCATCGTCCCTAAGGTCTTGAACAACGCGTGCTCCTGCGTGTCGAACCTCCCGTCACAAAGATCAATCCCTCCC
>JAYMTP010005348.1:0-13498 GCA_036897365.1 Geranium brycei
AAGACCACTTAAGTTAACTTGTGATGAAATATTAACAATTTTATATTCGAACAGTGAGGATGCAGAGTGAACAATAATTTATAAAGCATATATGATAAACTCCATGATAACGGATCTACTCACAAAAGGGTTATCACGTAAGGTCTTTCATTTGCATTATGCTTATATGAAGGTGATATATAAAGTTTCAGTGGGAGTTTGTATTTTGTTTGCTTTATGTTTTCCATTTGGTTATTTTCTGATCAGAAATAAAGGTCATTCAAAGATTGATTCATATGTTTGTTAGTAGATAGATAGATCATTCAAAGACAGCCTGCTGTGCTGGGTCAGTCTGGTTTATCAAATTTATTTTTATTTTACTGTTGCTTGCTATTTAAATAGCAAGTGATATACATTTGTAATTGTGTACATAACATGTTAATTACCCTAGGTAATAGACATGAAAGAAATTTTGATGACAAGTTAAATGAAATAAAAACAACTTGTTTCACATGGAGATTCTATTAGTTAGTATAATAAAAAGGAGTTGATAAACTATAAATTAGCATATTTTTCACTACTCCTGTCTATGTTGTGTCTCCAATCAAGGTCTCAACTCTCTTTTTAATGTACTAACAGGGTTTGTATGATCAGCAGAACGATCTGCTTTTGAAATTTAAGATCAAAGACTTCAAGATAAAGGTCAAGACTGACTAGATTCACAAGCTTGGGGCTAATCTTTTTTCTCTCATCTTGAGCCATAAAAAAATATACTAGATTTTAGTTGATGGTGTAAGTATGTCATAAATATTGAATGAGAAAAATAAAATCGAACAATATACTATGTGACTTGTAGCCCTAAATTTGTTCTCAATAGCCTGAAGGCGATTTTAATGTATAATATGTGCTAGTGGTATGTATGATCAATTTAAACAGTCCCCAAAGGAAGGATTTAAGATATATATAACAGGTGTAATACTTATTTGTACAATACATTAGATATCAACATTTATATGAGACTTATTAAAAGAGTTACATTGCCTGAACCAATAAAATATAGTCCAAAAAACTATATTTGATAAGATTACATAAATAATTACGGATTGAGACAAATTCTTAGTTTTTATAATAGTGGACGTCGATAATATAAACTTAATAGGGACCCCGGAAGAGATCTTAAATACTGTAGAATATCTGAAAAATGATTTTGAGATGAAACATCTTAGTAAAACAAAATATGGGTTGACCTACATATCGAGAATATTCATGATAAATTTAATTTATTAATCTGCTTATATTGAGAAGCTCATGATGTGTTTCCACATGGATAATATCCATCCACTCAACACTTCAATGGTCGTTTGTTCTTTTGATTTCAAGAACATTTTTCGCCCTAGAGAAATACTTGAAAATATGCTTGGTCTAGAAGTATCGCATCTAATTGTGTTTGAGCTTTATTATATTTGACATAATGTTCAAAGACCAATTACAATAGTTGTACTACATGTTCTAACTATATTCGGTTCAGAATCGACTAAGACAACATTCGAACGGGATCAAGCATATATCATGGTGATTGATATTTTTAGGGCAAGTGTATTGATTCAAAATTACGTCCTAGCAATTGGTATTACATGCTACTGCTCCATGAGCTTAGTTGGTAAATTTGGTTTGATTAAATTCAAACTTCATTTTGAGTGAAATGGATTTCAGGTTCAAGACCCTAACCAGAGTGGAGGACGTCCTAGAGGTTGAAGATGCTTTATTTTTCATTTTTTATATTTTTATTGTAAAAGACCATTTTGCCCATAAATAATATGTGCAGGTTGTTGTTTCACTGAGCGTAAAAGAGTCACTTCATATATTACTTGTCCAATTTAAAAATAGTGCAATAGGAGCTTTTGGAATTTTTGCACACAAATTTTTTTTATATTTAACGAAAGTTACTTTAAATGTAACTTAAAAAATATCAAGATTTCGATAAGAAAAAATTTAAAATAGGGTTCAAAATGTGCCAATTTAAGTATAGTAATATGAACTTATTCAAAAAAATTAACGATAAAATAATATTGTAGTAAAATGTAATAAAATAATATTTTAACAATCCAAAAAATAAAATAAAAATGTAAGTTAAGTAAATGTAAAGTTTACACAAGGGAAATGACACCTAATACTCTAAAATTGAGATGTTATATTTAGGAGAAAGGAGATAATAAAAAGAAAATATCCAGTAGGAAATAAAATACAAGGGGACGAAAACCAGAGGATCCCCTGAACAAGGAAGAAGAGTACTTGTTGTCTTCTTCGAATCGAATCTCATTCGTTCTCTCTCTGACCACCGCAACACCAGAACGCGTCCTGCTCTCCATCTCCATCTCCGCCTCCTCCCAATCACAAGGTGCCTTCTCTTCTCTTCCCCTTTCATTTCTGGAATTCTCAATTCCTCTTTTTTCTGGGCCACTTTTGTACCCTTTCCCTTTTGCCAATTTCTCTCAGGATTCATGGGTTTGAATGAGGATCAGATTGGCTTTAGCAAATATTTAGGGTTTGTCGATTTCATTTGACCTGTATTTGACTTTATGGGACTGTGAGATCCTTGTCGGGACCCAAATTTCTTGTACACGGATGTTCTATTGTTTTGATGCATATATCTAATTGTCAACTTAAAGCTTGCTTTTGGGTAGGCTTAATTTAATCTTAACCTTGTAATGCAGCTTACCCCTGTAATGATTAATGATAAAACTTTGGTATACATGATGCTTATATTGGTTCTACTGTCAAAGGAAAACGTATTTGTGGTAGACAGCTGTGATTTTTCTGGGTAAGTGTTGGTTGGCTTAGCTCTGGTTTCTATCTATGGAGCTGAAGGAATCGGGTTCTAGAGCACATTTTATGTTTTTCTTGGTAACCGGTCTAGAGGGAAACAAAAGGAACTTCCTTTCATCTCGAAGATTCGTCTAAAATTGCCTGTTCTTATCACACTAGGAAATTGATGTTTCTGTTTTATCATTGATAGGCAGATAAGAGTTTCTAAACTTTTGAGTAAGTTTGCATATGAATAGGCGAGTAAATGTTGATGCTCTGAAGCATTTATGTCTAGGATTATGTAAACGTAATGAATTTGTGTGGGCGATTTGTACAAGACCCATGATTCTGCTGTGGAAGCGATTTGATGTAAAATTTTCTTTGGATAGAGTTTGAAATTGATGTCATATGTAATGCATATTTAAGCATATTAGTTTGGTTTTGATATGGTGTCCTTGTTTGCAAGATGGGAACTGTTTTGCAGTTTCTTAATCTATGTGAGTCACTGCTCAACATCTTGTATTGGCTGACAGGCCTTTTCAACTTGCTGTTTAGAAGCATAATATCAACATATTTGATTTAAAATGCATGCCTGAAGTTTTCCTCTATAACTTCTGTTTGATTTTATATGTTTTTCTGTCATATTAGAGTTTGAAGCTCTAAAGGTCAGTTCATAATTGCGGGGAGGAGCTGATGGCAGAGAGGAAAAATATTGACTTGTTAACATTGGAATCTCAGCCAAACACATCCAACAATAGTTGGAAACAGGAGATGGAACAACGGCAATCCCAAGTGGATCAATTGCAAGCCAAGCTTATGGAGATGAAAGCTTGTATACAGGGATCTCATAAAGATGCAAATAAGGAGTTAGAGGTTCTTTGGCGTCGGACTAAAGCTACCGCGACATTGTTAACCTACTTGAAATCAAAAGCAAGAGTCATGGCTATTCCCGACTTAGCCCAGACATCATGTGGAATCAAAGAGTTAGAAGGAGTGGGGCTAGTTGACAGAGATGGCACACCAATGTCTACTTGGTCCAAGGACGTTGATATTTCATCCTTCGATAGTCCAGATATAGAATCATGGATTGGAATCAATAAGCAGCATGGTACTTTTGATGAACATGATGGCCTTTACATTGGTGAACTACTCAAGTCTGTTCAGATGGTCTCAGATGTAATGGAAGCTCTTGTTAAGAGGGTCATAATGGCAGAATCTGAAACTGCGGTGGAGAAGGAGAAGGTAAGTTTTGGTCTACAGGAAATTAAAAGGAAGGCAATCCAAATTGAGAACATGTCCTCGAAGTTAGAGGAGATGGAAGAGTTTGCGCTGGGTACGAATAGCATTCTGAATGAAATGCGACAGCGAGTTGAGGATTTGGTTGAGGAAACATCTAGACAAAGGCAAAGAGCCACTGAGAATGAACAGGAGCTTTGTCGCGTAAAGCGTGACTTTGAATCTTTGAAATCTTACGTCAGCAGTCTCATCGGTGTCAGAGAAACACTTCTCTCATCAGAGAAGCAATTTCAAACTATTGAGAAGCTTTTTGAGCGGTTAGTATACTCAATTATCTCAGAGTAAATTAATCACTTGACCATACGATGCCCGTTATCTGAATTTTGATTGTGTTTTATCCATCCATCTTGCATAACCAAGCATTAATCTAGTTGAACTTCTATTCTAATAAAGGGATGCGGAAAATTTGGTTCTTGTGGTGTACACTAATTTTCTGTGAAGCCTCATCTTATTTATAAGGGTAGTCTTGCAGCTGGTTTCTCACTTTGACTAATATCTGTTTTAGTTCTTTATGGTGTAATTAAGCAAGTGATTATAGGAACAACTGCTTGTTAGAACATTGTGTTTTTTCCTAACTTCTTACCTACCCCTCTAAAAGATTTTGTAGAACAGCTGGTTTCTCACAATGTGTGTACACATTGTGAGACTAAAGTGCTGTGGGTTTCGCATGTATTTGAAGGTTCATTTGATTTTCTGACCTAGGTAGTGCAGCATTTTTGTCTTTCTCATGTAATTCATATTTTATATCTTTCTCTGGAGATTTTTTTCTTCTACAAGTTACGACTGTTATAAAGAGCGGCCAGCATGAACTGGAAGAGGTTCGTACTCAAGAACATGTCGAAAAGCATATTTTACCTTGAAATTTTTATCATTTGTCTCCTTATTGTTTTGTTATTGACTTGTAAAGGTTGGAACTGTAGAATACGTTTTACTCGCAGCTCTCTCTCTCTGATATGGCGCTTTCTTTTTTTAAAAGTGTACTTACTAATTTACAATATGATTATGTGATGATGCAGCCTAGTTGCAAAGACTACACAGTTGGAGGGTGAAAAAACGCAGAAGGAGGTTGAAGTTCAGAAACTTATTGAAGAGAATGTTAGGTTGAGTGCTCTTCTTGACAAGAAAGAGGCCCAGCTTGTGGCCATGAATGAGCAATGCAAAGTAATGGCCCTGAATTCCTCGAACATCTAATTGCTGCCAAGGTTGTCTTTTTAGTCTGGTTGTTGGCTTGTTCCGCAAGGTTATGGCAGTTGACTAGAAGAGACACAGATTGTCCGGATTACAAAACTTCTTCAGATCTTTTCTCTAAAATGTATTATTTGTGAAGAGCCCAGTGGACTTTGATAGTGCTGTTGTTGTGCTGTTTGTCTATTTGAACCCAGAAAAAGAAATTGGCCTAGAGCATGTGTTGTACATTTCTTGCTTTTATGTGGTTGTTAAGGTTTCGTGGATTCTTGATGATTGTAAACGAAACATGCAATGTGCAGTTCAGCTTTTGTGGCCTTTGTCATGCTTATATACTACAAAAAGATGATGATGCTAGTATATTTCATCCATGCTCAACTTTTTCTGTAATAGCCCAATATGCATGCAATTTATCCATACTTATTCTATAACTCGTTAATTCTGCTTATGCTTACGCATTGTTTGCGATCAGCAAGACAATGACGGGGCACTCCAAACCTTCAGCGCTTCGCGATGGTGAAACCTGTTGTTGATGGTCAGAAGAAGGTACTGACAAACACTCTTGTACTCTTTCTATATTCCTTCAGTGCTAATTTCTTTTGACTACTGGTCACCTGTGCAACTGTTTCAAGTTTGTTTTTAACCAATACTATGATAGTTTTTATTTCTTTTATTAAAATTAGCAGGTTGTATGTGTAATATGAATGACATTATGGTAAAAGGTCTAGTTATTGAAATCATGAAATTAAGTTGGTTTTGATTTGTAAAAGCTATTTATGTATTTTGAGGTACCTGATGAATCTGGATTCTGTCAACACTAGCTAAAAGTTCATAATTCAGCTGTTATTTGTCAGTTTTTTGCGCTATTGGTATTTGAATCAGTGTTTTGGTTTCAACTGCACATATATTGTTTGTTGGTTGTTTATAAGTTCATGTTCATTAATGTCCTTTTGAGTGTCTTGTATGATCCAATTTGCAAGACCACTAGCCTTGAAGTTTTGAGGATGCTCCCATAGTTTGTCCATTCACTCTTCTTTTTCTATGTGAACTTATCTTGATATTCCAAAGCAGAAGAAATTTACTTTTTCTTCATGTATTGAATTTAAATCCACATATTTTGTTTGTAGAGTTCAAACAGGAGACTTAAGGATGCTGAAACTTCTTCAGCGATAGCATACAGAACCCTTGCATCATATATTGGCAGAAAGGCCAGCAAGTAAGCACTTTCTTTCGGTTGACATCTGCAATGTGTTAGATCAGTTTTCATAAATTTGTCATCATTAATAGGTCACAATCCCATAAATGGACTGTGTATGTAATTGGGACAACAAATGAAAATTTTGGGGTGGTGATCAGAAGGGCAGTGTTTCAATTGCATCTAGCTTCAGGAACCCTACATGAGTAGTTGAGACAGAATGTGGCTAGGGCGAGTTTGGGTTTCTTATCCCACTTTTTTTTCAATGTTGTTCGCATTAAACCGGTAGACTTCGGAATTGCTTACTCTCTAGCATTGTTGCTTTACCAATAAAGATGGAAGTATTATTATTTATGATGCTTTTGATTTACAGGTATCATCATTTAAAATTGTACCCAGAAGATGAATCTAGTCCCAAGTCATCTTAGAAACCATTTGTGTTGGAATTTTACAATGGAATTTTCCTTGCACTTTTGGAGGGTTTCCTTGCTTGTGTTCAGCATCATCAAGTTGTAGTCGTTCCAAGGCTTTCTGCTGATATTAATTGCCTGATTCTGGTGAAAGTCCTAAACTCTGTCCTTTTAGTACAATTACTCTTAAAATGGAGGATCTGACGGCGCAGAATGTTTGGATACTATAAATGAAAAGGAGGGAGAGGTTTTACCGTACGCCACTCTTTAATAAGTGGTTTACTAAATTTTCAGAGGCAGAGGAGCTATCTCATGACTGCTCACCAGCAGATTAGGATGAATTGGTTGCTTTTTGCTGTTTTGTGAAGTATACTTTTGGTCAAAGCATCAATATCTAGGGATAATTGGTATTCCCTCGTCCATCAGTACATGTACATTGGCTTTTCAAACCGATCAAGAAAGTTAATGCAATGATAACTCATTGTTATGTTACACTATTCCTCCTGAATTATCCCTATTTTCACTCTTTTTATAGAGTTACTGGAGGAGCTAATACTGACATAGATTATGGACTAAAGATAATTATTTTAACAGTTTGCTTACATAGGAGGGACCAGATGCAAGGGAATAGGCTCTCGTTGTTTGATTTGCTTAAGAGGGATTGAGCCTTGGTGATGATTTTTCTTTTCCCTTGGTACTTAAATTTAAAATCCCTAATGCCTCGCTTTCTGGGAACAAAATCTGTGCACACAGATAAGATGTTTAATAATTTTGGATTTGCTTTCCTTTCTACTTTATTAAGTCTGTAACCGAAGATAGAATTCCAGATATATGGAGGAAGACCCACCACCCTTCCTTTCAGTTCCTTTCACTAACATCTCACTCTTGGTAAATGGTTCCAACATTATCCCTCCATTAGTGAATGCCTTGAAGATTGAGCAATTCAATACTGACCCGAATGGAGGAGTATGATAGTTTCTATAGGACAAATGGAACATTAACATAGCAAGAGGGTTACTAGACGCAGATAATTCTGGTGAGTGATTTACCTGTTACTAAAATTATAAATGTGTAACCTAGGGGAAGGGTGGTGCATGATGCTTTGGTGAAACTATTTATGACAAATGGTCTAATGCGTGCAACAAACGCTATTATCAGGGGAAATATCTGTTTGACTGAGCTTGTGTTTGCTGGTTTCTCGTGTATTATGTGTCATTATTATGTCTTCTGTTTGAAAATGGTTGATGTTGGTTTTCTATCTGCAGTTTGGATTATATGATACTGTTTTCATAGTCATATTATTGCTTGTGAGGAACATGCTACAGCAAATTATTAACTGTGATATCATGCTATGTGATTTTAGGGAATTTTAGTGAGTGTTCTACATGTAATTATCTATCAGGGTTTTTAATGAATATTTGTTTAGTCTTAGTATTAATTCTTTAGTGTGGTTATATATTAGTATTTTTGTTATAAAATTTATTTTCACTGTCAGCTTCTTTGAATTGAAAAAGCCATTTCCCCTGCTTTTATGTAGCTTTTTAACACCCAATTCACTTCAAAGACTAATTGGCAGACTGAATTAATTAGAAACTTGCACTTCCCCAACTATTGAAGTTTCTGGTTAGTGAATGCATATATCAGGGTAGCTCATAGAAGTTCCATTAACTTTCTTCATCAGTTCAAGTTATGAAAGATGCGAACTCATTAATGAGTGCACAGATTGGATTATCTAGTTAAGAAAACCTGTCACATGTCTCATCTCATTCGTTCCTCTGGAAAAGATCGACTGTTAGCCAAAAATAATGATCATCAAACTGGAAAAAAGAAGATTTCATGATTCATTGATTCAAATACGTCTCCTTGACAATATTGCAAAGAGTCAAGAAAGGGAAAACTGGCTACTGGCAGTAGTTGTAAGCTAGGTACCATGTCATGTTTTTTACTTTACTTGCCCATCCTTAATTCTCTCTTACTGGTTCTTTTGGGGACATTGGCAGAAGAAAAGCCTGTTTTTTTCAGTCTTCTGGTAAAATTTAAATCACTTCACTGTATCATCCAACTTTTGTGAAGGACCATACAGTTTTAATGATAAAATGTTTCTCAAATTGGGACTCAAATCTACTGAAGTGATGATGACAGTGTCCCCTTTATAATGTAACCCTAATAGCTAGTATACCATAAATAGAGGTCTCCTGTAATCAGTTGTTTATTCATGAATACACAAGTAAATTCAAGAGATTGTCATTGAGGAATCAAAGAAGAAATTACCCAGAAACTCATAAAGTAGGGAAAACGACGAGGTTTCATGTCATAATTCTTCTATTTGTCAATGGATTTGATAATCTTGGGAAATTAATTGGAAGAAAGAACATGCATGGTGGTTGTTTATGCATTTACTTATTTTATCACAATATTGAAAGAAAAAGGGAATATATTTATTAGTAATTTACAAATGTTCTGTATAACATTTTGAGCTTATGGGATTATTGATAATTGCATGATTATTTTTGGTTGATATATAGAAACCAGTTAGCTTAGTATCTTGGTGAGTGGTAATGATTTTGGAAAGATGTTTGATGGATTACTCATGTGTACAAATTATCTGTTTATTCTACTTCGAGTCTATTGGGTGTTTCATGTCTCTACATTGCTAGTTTAAATATTCATTGTGCATCTGAAAATATTCTTTAGGCCTTAAAATCTCTAGTGTTCAAATTCACTGTGCTACTTTTCTTAGTGTGTTCAGCCTATGTCTGCTACTTTTCTTGGTCTAAGTATTCATTGTGCTACTTTTTTTTGGGTGTGGTGTTCAATCCATGTTTGTTTGATCATTGAGCATTTGCTTTGGTATCACTGCTCTCAGAAAGGGAGAGAACAACAGTTAGTTTGGCTGGATGGGACGTGATACAGCAGCAGTCACATTTTCTTGGCTCACTTCAAATTCTGTGGAATTTTCAAAAATGAACTTCAATTTAAATTGATAGTTTTTATTTGTAGGTGTACAAGGAAAACCTACATGCCTACTTGTCAAGAGGTTAAGTGCATGGTTTTCTTGACCTATGCCTTTGGGTTCAAGCCACGCAGGCAGTGGCGTTGCTGGTAAAAAAAGGTGCCTAGATTAATGAGATGCTAACTCTTAGGATTTAATCCTAGTTTTATGTTGAACATTATTCTGTTTAAGATGGGTGATACTGAACCTTTCTAATGTTAGGATACTGAAAAGTAGTAACTTTGAAAGGCTAGTTTTTTCGGTTACTTTTATCTAGTTTCCTTAAGCAGCTCTCCTGTGGTTTAATTCATTACATGTTGATTTCTACTGTAAAACATAATATAGCTCTCCATTTTATCTGCTACTGTAGAAGGAAACCATAAATGTTGGGATGGTCTTATTGATTGCCATGTGTACATAATAAAGGTGGAAGACAAGACTAGTTTGTCATATTATAGAAAGCAAAGCTTTTATTTTCTACCCTGTATGATAGACTGAATTGACATGGCTGCATTTGGATTCAATAACGTGTCCTAGATTGTTAGAGACCTCATTGTTTTTCAGTGACAAAGTAACATGGTCGTCATGTGCTTATCATTGGGCAAGGTCGCCGTCTACCATAGAAAATGCCTTTTGTTATACACATATACAGCTGTGTGTATTTGACGACACTGATGTCCTGAATTCTCATCTTACACAGGTTGGTTGGTTAATCGTAGAAAGAACAACGCTATTGTGGTCGCTGCTGCATGAAATCCATAATCTCCAAGTTGGTAAGAATTTTTGTATGCAAAGGAAGTTGGGTGTTGCATTTTAGGCAAGTATAGAAAATGGTGATCAATGTGTAGATATACATATACTGAATTAATGGGGGTTAGTTATGATAGCAGTAGTAGCAAGGTCACATGGAGGAGAGGCTTCTCCTCTAATATCTGAGACATTCTTTTGGAAACTAAATGGAGCACAGATTCTTTTTCTTGCTATAGATTTGTCCATAACTCATTCCTCTTGTCGTATGCAGAATTTTGTTTCTTTTCATTATTGGCACCCAATTGTTTTTGTTTTCTTGTGTGTGATTTACAAAAAAGAAACTTGTGTTAATTTCTTCTGTGGTTGGATGTCACTTAAAATGAGTGGTGCCCATTTTGCCACATTTTTTTTCCTTTCCGGGTCAGTCTTGAGAAATGTACTTCCTTTTTTTTGTATGTCTCATGAATTCACTCTTGGTTCTTTTCACATTTATGTGGATGTGTTTATTGGCATTTGCCTAATTACAGGACATACGCGGCTACTTGGAGGTTAGGCAGAGCCTTTAGGGCATGGGATTTGTGTGTTTAATGTATACTTAGTGATTTTGATGTGAATATAATGTTGGGGAAATGACACTTAACACTTCAACTTTTGTTTTTATAACCTAGGTACTTAAATTGTTTTTCTTCTTAAACCCTCTGCGTAGTAAAGATTGTGACTGAAAAGGCGAATGATCTTATATGATAATCACGATTCCTACATTGACTATTATTGTTTAATTCATTGGTGATAAAAAAATTTAACCATTCACACCCGCTCTTAAACAACGATTCACTAGAATTTGTACACCGAACCTCGTAATCAAAAGATAGCGATTGTCTGGACACTAGCATTTTCAGAAGGGATTATGAAAAGCCATGGCATGTTAGTGAATAGAGGAGGCAAGAGGGTAGGGCAATGAAGCTGAAAGAGTTGCTGTGAACTCAAAAACCAAACCACCTTTTGTCTGCTCATTGTTGATTATTTGCTACTACATCACATGCCTTTGTTCCTATCAAATCCCCTCTCCATAAATACCCCTTCAAGTTCAAATGCAAACCCATCCCCACCACCAATACCAACACCTTCTCATATTTCATTTCAAGTCTCATCTCTAAAGACAAAACAAAATGGTTACAAGGAAATCATCAAAAAAGCTTCTTCCTGAGATAGTGAAGAGATGTTCGAGCTCGGGCAGAGGGCACCCGGAGGACGTGCCGAAGGGGCATTTCGTTGTGTACGTGGGAGAAAATAGGAGTCGGTACATTGTGCCCATTTCGTGGCTGTCTCACCCTCACTTTCAGACCCTTCTCTGCAGAGCTGAAGAGGAATTCGGGTTCGACCATCACATGGGACTCACCATCCCTTGTGAAGAAGTCGTTTTTCGATCTCTCATTACCACCATTAGATGAAGATTGTTTAGATTTGTGGCCTTGGTTTTGATCATTTCTCACCAAAACTCTCTAATCAAAATGAGTTTCATGAGTAAAATTTTCATTTGAGATGGTGTCTTATAAGCAGTACACTTTATCTATGTAATGTAATTGAACTAGGATATTGTCCGTATCTCTATTGATTGTTTTTTATTATTAGTGTCAGTAAAATAATGTTTGGAAGCAGTTGAGTTTATTGTACGGGTTCTCTGTGTGTGTATTGCTCAGGTCGGTTCAAACGACTACCTCAAACTTTGGATTAGAGAAACTCCCAAATCTAAACGACACATATTGGTTGCTGAGGTGGATATTATCAATTTAATAATTATTATAATTGTCATCCCAATAACTATCTCAAGTACATATCATCAATTCAATAATTATCATAATTATATATTATCAATTCAATACCTTATACTAAAAAAGTCAAGAACAAGAACGTATACCAAAACGTTCAAGACGAAAACCAGATTGCATTAATCACTTAAGGACTTTTGTCACAGTAGGTGAAACCATGTAAGCTACATGATTCTCAATGTTTTGGTATAAGGTTTTGACTGTTTTGGTATAAGTACTTGAGTGTATTTGGAAAATGTCTTCACTAGTTGAAACCGGGTGGAGTATAAGGTAATGAATGTTTTGGTATAAGATTTTGACTATTTTGGTATATGTTCTTGAGTGTTTTGGAAAGATCTTGACTTTTTCCCTTAATAGTTCACTTTTCATTGTTTTAAGTATAAGGTTCTGAGTGTTTAAGTATAAGGTTTTGACTTTTTTGGTATAAGATCTTGATTGTTTTGGAAAGGTCTTGACTCCTCCCTAAGGAATAAAATTTCCACTATTTTGGTATAAAATTCTAACTGTTTTGACATAAGATATTGAGTGTTTTGGTGTAAGGTCTTGACTGAGTTGGTAAATTGAATTATTGTAGTTATTGGGTTGATAAATTGAATTATTGTATTTGTTGGGTTGATAAGATTATCAAGGATAATCTCAAGTAGCTACATCTGACTTGTTACCTTTTTTACATAGTTACAACTGACTATAATTTTACTCTGAGAGTTGCGCTGAAAATTTTTTCTCTCACTCAACTACATTTTGTTAACTTTTAGTTAGTTTTGAATGTTAAATGACAATAATATCCTTAATTGTCATTCAAATTTTCAAACATATGCCATTTGACCTATTTTCTAACTCCTTTCTTCTCTCTCCTCCTCCTCCTCTGAACCAAGATCATTGTGTTGTGGTAATAAGTCAAGCGTAATTTAATCTAATGTCATCGAGTGTGTCATCACTGATAGTGGAACCATTAGATACGCACAGGAATTATACTTGACATGTCCCTGGTCAAAATGCTTATAAAGCGACCAGTATGAGGATGACTCTTGATCACGCTCTACTGATAATAGGTTTA
>JAYMTP010005349.1:0-13497 GCA_036897365.1 Geranium brycei
CCGGTCGAGAGCTCGAGCTCGAGCTCGTCGTGAGAGAGCGTGCGGTGTCGGGTCGAATTTATGGGGTTTCGATTCCAGTGGTGAGGTCCGATCCGGTCGGGGACAATGTGGTGGAGGAGAAGCGACTGGAGCGACCTGAGATTGCCCGGGGCGAGAAGGAACCGCTTGAATTCCGGGTCGAGGTCGCGCTCCAGAGCCTCGTTCTTGGGGGCGAAGATGGTGATGTTGTGCCTCCCCACAGCCTCCTCGAGGGTCTGCAACAGATTCGCCTTCTCCACGAGCTCGGCGAGCTCCGTGTACCGAGAATCGAGGAGAGCGACGAGGACGGAGTTGGAATTGATCTGGGTACCTCCATTTCCGACCTGCAATGCAGCTCCGAAATGGGAAGAAACAGAGAGAACCAGAGAGACGAAACAGAGGAGCTTCACAGAGGAGGCCATGGAAGAAGAAGCAGAGCAGGCGGCGAAGAAGAAGAAAGAGAGAAGAGGGTTTTTTATTGGGTCGCGAGGCGAAACAAATTAACAATAAAGCTAAAAACTTGCTGATCAAGGATTATTGTTAATGGCACAGTCTCTGTGCATTATTTTGCAGGATTAATGAGAGAAGACAAGAAGTTGTTGGGCTGGGGCTGTCGGGTGAAAATAAACCGTCGGTTGCGGGGTAAATACGTAAACTTCAGCCTCACCACGTGGACAATTTCTGTATTTTTAAAATACTTTTCTTTTGTTTTCTCAGCCGGACTTTCAATAATTATTTTCTTCATTTGGAAACTGGGAGCGTTCGTGCGATTTGCGAAGGAAAGGAACCTTCTTCACCTAATTTGTTGGTACTATTATTTTGTTTTATTTTATAATCATGTGCATTATTTGGAATGCGTTTTTTTTTTAAAACTCAATTTTATTAGACTAAAGCAGTCGGAAGGTCATGTGGTATAAATGATAGTGTATTACAATTTATAAGAATAAATGAAATAGAAATATTGGATAAGAATCTTAAGATCGTCTTACAGTCGACCACGATACCATGTAATTGATTCAAAAAACTTGATTAATGCCGGATAGTCTTAGTCACTCTTTGGTAGTCAGATTCCACGAGCACATCTCCCAATTGTTCATGGTCACCCGCCATAAGGCCTCCTGAACTCCCATAGCCTCCACCTCAACGGTTGGAGAAATCCCGTGAACTGTCTACAAAAAAAGTCTTAATTATGAGACCCTCCCAGTCCCTACAGATAAGACATATACTCTAGAGACCCAATTTGGACTGCATTTTATTTCATATGAAGTTAATATTCATATTTATTGATTTAAATATAAATATTAAAATTGGTTGTCAAGTAGGGGTGTAAACGAACTGAATCGAGCGTTAAATTGGCAGGGCTCGGCTCGGCATGTGAAAAAAAGTATTCGACTCGAGCTCGACTTGGCTAAACTCAGTTCGCTTAATTTTCAATAAAAAATATTCATCAAAATAAAATAAATATAATTCATTACTATTAAATGAGCAGGCTCGAGATTGGCTCGACTCGATTCGACTCATCTAATTTCATTAGAAAGATTTACTATTTCAAAAAAAAATATTAAACAAGCCGACTCACGAGCCTATCGAGCATTATAATTCTAGGCTCAAACTTGGTCAATTTTGAGCTCGAGTTTAATTCAAACTCGATTATAACAAGTTCAAACCAAATATTTAACGAATCAAATTTAAGTTGTTGGTTAGAAACTCGGCTGGTTTATAACTTTATTGTCAAGAGTTTAGAAATGATTATATTATTAAGAAAATGGTGTGGTAGTCGTCTAAAGTTAAGTGTGAAGAACTTTAATAATTATGTAATTTTTCAACTAACATGAGTGTTTGAATACCTATATAAAATATATTTTAAAATTATACATGTAAAGTAGAATATAGCAATACCTAACAAAATTAATACTGAAAGCAAAAGCGTGTGATTTGTGGAGAGTGAATGCAATGTCATCATATTAAATAAATATAAATATGATATCAAATTATCAAATCAAATATTTGTAAGTTAAGATGTCGTGATATTTTATTTTAAATAGGAATAGAGAAGAAACAAGAAAATAAAAATGTATTAAGGGTTTGGTGTTTGTATTGTAGGTGTTGGGCCAAGTACTGTTTCTTGGCAAGGCCCAACTTTGAGGTTTGGGCTGGGCTTTGAAATGGTGGGCCTTAGTTCCTTATTTGCTGAACAGGCTCATGTACAGGCTATGAGATGGTTAAAAGCAGATTTAGTGACCTCAATATCTAATATATCAGATTTGGGATATTAGATTTCCATCTCGAGTTTAAACTTTCTTTTATCATCTCTAATAATTATGGGATAGATAGTCACAACTCGGCCATCCAAGAGCCTCGCCGGGTTTAGGTGTGTGTGGAAACCTTGATGAGGTCTCGTCTTTGATCCCTACTATTCATTAAGAAAGTAGGCATCGTTTCACTATGAGAGCCACCAAGAAAGAGTCCACCACACACCACAAGAATCTTATATGTATGTCCGAGTTCATTCTTAACACAAAAAACTAATTTATATGTCATGTGTCCAATGTGTATATTGTTAGAAAAGGGTGGAAAATGATCAACTTAAGAAGCGTATAACTTTTTCTCAAAAAAATAAGAAGCGTATAACTTGTGATTGTGTCAACTTGAACTATGATTTTCGAACACTTAAACTCTACCTTGAACCATGTGAAACCTGTTTACACATTCTATGAAATGAGATATTTCTAATGATATATCACAAGTTCTAAATGGATATGAGGTGAATGAGAAATTGAATCTCAAAATTTGTCACTTGAAATGATGTTGAGAAAATGAGCTATGCACTTAAAGTGCTTATAAAAAATTGTGCACTCCTGTTGCTTCATTAAAAGTCTTACATGAAAATATCATTAGCATTTCTTAAAATACATGTAGTATCATTATTCCCTAGATTTGTAAGAAAATATAGAGACAATTCTTTCTCTCGCGCGCAGAGAGGGTGCAAATAATGGGTCGATGAGCGAACCGCATGCTCGAACTTGTGTGTGTCCGCACGTCGTGGGCGACGCGAATGCTCGACGATGTCAAAGGCTTTTTTAAGGCCTCAATTATTGGAGGCGGCCAGAATTCGGAGTTCCATAAACCTGTAAGAAAGTATAGAGGCAAGACTTTCTCTCGCATGCAGGGGTGCAAATAATGGCCGATGAGCGAGCTGCATGCTCGAACTTGTGTGTGTCCGCATGTCCTGGATAACGCAATTGCTCGCCAATGTCAAAAGTTTTCTTTAAGGTCACCATTACTAGACGCAACCAGAATTCCGACCAAACCCTCTAAAACCCCGAATTCACCGATCTCTCGAAATTTTAATCTAAATCAATCCGATTTCAGAATAATTATTCTCTTCACCCAAGTATAATTTGTTTTCTTCAAAAAAATCGTAGCTCACACGAATCTGCTAAACATATAGAACCAAAAATTGATTGGACATTTTTGTCAGAACCAAAAACCATTAATTCAACCTAACTCGAGAAATTGGAATTCCCCCCAAATTAAATCTAGCTTAGGGTTTTTCCTTTTCTCAGTTTTAATTTTGATTGACCGGACACAGACACCAAGCTAAAAGCAAACTTGACTCGGCCCTGAACTCACCGCCGTCATCGAATTGTACTCTAGTAAGTTAAGATCTTATAAGCGGTTGTTGATCTCACACTTTAAGAGATACTCATCAAAAATTGAAAAATAGTAAATGTGGAATATTTATCTCAACAAGACTCGAACTTAACCAACTGACCAAACAGGCTGACACCCATCATTTACATTACTGAAATGAATTTGAAGTTTATAGTTACTATTCTTCTCAACCAAAACCGAACATAAAATCCAAAGCTCAATTAAATTGGCTCTGATCATTTGTAAAAATTCCTCATGTGTCCCTCCAACTAAACTAAAACTAAACCCACTCTTTTTTTCCCCATCATTCCTTCGTCTCTCTCTCTCCTCGCCATCGTTTCTCCGCCGCAGCTCTCTCTCAGATCGCCGATCGGACCGCCGTCGACCGCCCATGACTCTCATGACTCCTCCTCCGGTCGATGTAAGTCACTCCCTCTTCACCGCCACTCCAATTCAATTCCATCTCTCAATTGACCGCAATTTCTCCATCTCTGCGTCTTCGTGCTTAGCTCCTAGGGTTTCGATCGCCAGATCCGCGTCCCGTGGTTTTGACTTTGTCTTTGATTTGCAGCAAGAGGACGACGAGATGCTAGTCCCGCACACCGATTTCCCCGAGGGTCCTCAGCCAATGGAAGGTGATCTTGCTTCTTTGGGTCTGTTTTCTCGAATTGCTGCTTGTTTGTTTGTTTCCCGAGAAATTTATGAGTGTTGGGAGTTCTGGGGATGGAGAACTTACCTGGAGTAAGTTTAGCATAATGGTGCATGTTTAGCTGTTTAGATGACTCGGGAAATGAGAGGAATTTTGGATTAGATTTTTCTCGGGTCTATTTTTGTTGTCGTTGTTGGAATTATTAACGGAGAGAGTTTTGTTAGGCTCACTTGAGTGAAGGGTATCATCAAATTGTTGCATTTTCCATTCTGCATTTTATTTGCTAATGGAAGGGTCCAATGCTTTCATCCTGTTTATGTTGAGAGTAGTATTTTGCTTCCAATCAGGCTAAGTTTGATCCATTGGAACAGGAAAATTCAATCAAGCCTTCCTTTATAGCATATGGAGATTAATTAATTCATCTTGGACAAAGTGGCAACTACATGTCTAGGGTATTAGACCCAGTTTTGTTTCTTATTGAGCAGAATAGAAAATGTGCATTGTTTTCATTCATGTTAAGTATTAACTATCAACCTCAGCATTAAATAGATATTATTTTAGTTTTTAACATAACCCTTTGTTTTTATCTGTCTATTACTTATCAGTGGCACAGCCAGAAACTGCAAACACTGTGGATGCTCAGTCTGTGGATGACCCGCCATCGGCTAGGTTCACATGGACAGTTGAGAATTTCACCAGGCTTACTGCCAAGAAGATTTACTCCGATGTTTTTTATGTCGGAGGCTACAAATGGTATTTGAGTTACGACCATATATACTGTATCTAAACTAAATGGGGACTTGATTTTGTTCAATTTGATTAAATAGAGCATTGATTGCAATGGGCAGGCGGGTGCTTATTTTTCCTAAGGGGAACAACGTCGATCATTTGTCTATGTATTTAGATGTTGCTGATTCAGGAAATTTGCCTTATGGATGGAGCAGATATGCCCAATTCAGCTTGGCCATCGTTAATCAAATTCACAGCAAATACACCATTAGAAAAGGTTTTCACCCTACTTCTTTAATTTATTTTGGCTTTATAATGACTTGTCCATTCAATCTTATTAAATCGTCTTAATACCAAACACATTATATTTGTTGCATTCTTCTTTGAACATATTTTTGGGCGAAGTTCTGTAAAAATATAACTGATTTATTTCCTTTTTTTTAAATGGGGGCAACCTTCTTTATGAATAACTTAAAAGTGCACTATTATCAATTTTTTGTGTGGTAAATGTCAGCTTCTAATTTGTTCTACAGTGCAGGGACGTTAGAATAATAAGTTTCCTTGCTTCAAAAAAAAATGATAGGTTTCCTAGGGTAATCAATGCCAATAATTCATAAAGTAAAGGTGTTCGTTGTTTTGTCATATACTCTCTATCCCATTTTCATGGCTTTTTATGCAACATTCAAAACCTTCATTTCGTTGTCTATTATTTCAGCATGCTTGAAGATGTGGTTATGAAAGAAACTTGTAACTTCAAATTTAGATTATTTTAGGTAAGTATGGTTATCTGGTAAAAACATAGATGGTTGATCATGACTGATGGGTTGACTGCGGTTATGTGTAGTGCACGGCGTAAGATGCAGTCATTTCATGGTTTGATGCCTTTGCATTATATACGAGTGCTGCACCAAGGATTACTACTCCTTGTTTAACATAGTTGATTTGAATACATCTTAGTAGAACTACATATCACTTGATGCTCTCTACTCTTTTGCACTCTGCAGACACACAACACCAGTTCAATGCACGAGAGAGTGACTGGGGTTTCACTTCATTCATGCCTCTTGGAGAATTATATGATCCCAGTAGAGGTTATCTAGCGAATGATACCATCATTATTGAAGCTGATGTCGCCGTCCGCAGGGTTATTGATTACTGGTCACATGACTCAAAGAAGGAGACTGGCTGTGTTGGACTCAAGAACCAAGGAGCTACTTGCTACATGAACTCTCTCCTTCAGACATTGTACCATATTCCTTACTTCAGAAAGGTCATGTATCTGCGTCTTCGATTTGTTTTCTTGATCCTTATATGAAGGAATTTGCATCTGAGATTCTTTGTTTCAGGCTGTGTATCATATGCCAACAACTGAGAATGATATGCCATCAGGGAGCATCCCTCTAGCTTTGCAGAGTTTATTTTATAAGCTGCAGTACAGTGACACTAGTGTAGCAACTAAAGAATTGACTAAGTCTTTTGGATGGGACACATATGATTCTTTTATGCAGCATGATGTGCAAGAACTCAACAGGGTTCTTTGCGAAAAGCTTGAAGATAAAATGAAGGTACTTTAAGACATTGAATAAGAAAACGAGCCTATTTACACAACATAAATTGTTTTAGTGGATATTTAATTTTGTCCTTTTGTACCGGTTCAGGGAACAGTGGTGGAGGGTACAATACAACAGTTATTTGAAGGGCACCACATGAACTACATTGAGTGCATTGATGTTGATTATAAATCGACAAGAAGGGAATCATTTTATGGTATGTACCATAAATTATAGTGGATAGTTGTATAATATTTATGAATTTCCTAGGCCTATCAACTTTAAATATCTGAAAAATGTAGATCTTCAGCTTGATGTCAAAGGCTGTCGGGATGTTTATGCTTCTTTTGACCAGTATGTGGAAGTGGAACGCCTTGAGGGTGACAATAAGTATCACGCTGAACAATATGGTTTACAGGTGAGAGACTTGTAATCTGATAAAAGTATTTCGCTTGCAATTGGTTTTGGCTCTCTAATATATTTTTAAATGTTATTAGTATACATGTTTGTAGGGTCTATATAAGTATGGTCTTGAGTTCGAACCTTGGTACATATTGAAAAAGTAAAAGAAGAAGAGAAGTTGTGCTTCAAGCTTCTGCTTGAATAACTTCATTTTTGAAATGTTTGAGTTTTGACTTCTAGATTTTCAGGATGCGAGGAAAGGTGTCCTATTCGTTGATTTCCCCCCTGTCCTTCAGCTACAGCTAAAGCGCTTTGAGTATGATTTTACACGGGATACTATGGTAAAGGTTAGTACCATGACCTAGATTCCTTTTTCCTATTGCCACAGATATGATTGTTAACAAACCATATAAATTATGTATGTGGTGATTTGAATAGGCCTTTGGCAAATCAATGTATATAATCTTCATAATAACCTTTTATCAAAGTCTTGTATAGTTGAATAGGATGTTTTCAGTTGGATTCTATTGAAACAAAGATTAAAGATGTGATGCTTGAATTACTTTGAGACAATATTTAACTGATGACTCAAGTTTTCAAGTAAAAGCTAGATGGACAAGGTTAAGGCGTAGCAAAGTAAAATTCAAAGCTATTAAAATATGGCGACTCAGTTTTCTTAATGTGTTTGTTCACCAATGAGGCCTTTTCATATGCTAATGCTGTTTATTTATTTTTCTAAAGGGATTGGGGATTGTCCCTTTTCATATATTATTAATGGTCTCTGTACTTTTAAATTTTGATTTCCAGTAAGGATATAGCGGTGGCAACTGTCCATCCACTCTCTTGTGGTCATCTGGTTATAATTGTTTAAATGAATAATCTATGGTGTGCTATGGAGTGTTTTGATGCACTCATTCCAGCTAACCATATTGTTGTGACTGTAGGGTCTTGCTGGGCTTTAATATGAACACATGCACATGCACTTATGGACTTTTTCTTCCATCTTTCTCACATTAACCCTATGTTTGATGGTCAACAGATTAATGACCGATATGAGTTTCCATTACAACTTGATTTGGATAGAGAAAATGGCAAATATTTATCACCTGATGCAGACAGGAGTGTTCGCAACCTTTACACTCTCCACAGGTATAACTAGTAGTAACTGAGCTCTGGTTATCCTTCTTGTTGTACACACGGCATAATTTTATTACCCTTTAGACATTGATTAAAATTTCTCCTGCAGGTATCTTGAAAAATCCAAACCATTCTCATTGATAGATGAATGAAGCTGAGTAGTAATACCTCCTAACGATTATGCTCCTCCCTAGGAGATAACTATGTAGGCTGAATAAACATTAGAAAAAATTGCAAACGACTACCCCTCCTCTACACGTTTTTCATCTGACTACACTTAACTATGAAACTTTTACTGCTGATAGCGAAACTTTCAGTTTTTCTCACAGTTAGTGATTCTGTTAGTTTTATTTATTTATTTTTGTTAATTTGTTTAAAATGATCGAAATACACCCTTTTCCCTTTAAATTTTCAAAAAATGTCCTCTTTACCTTTCTTTGTTTTCCCTCTCCTCCAAAACTCATCATTTTCTTTCTCTCCTTTCTTTGTTTCCCTCTCCTCCATAAACCAACAATCCACCATTATATATAAAGTTCCCTTATATAATTGTATGATCTTTCTTGTTCACTTCTGAACGTGTTGGTCTTATCTATCATATCTTTCATTTAAATTTAAAATTTTCCTCTTTGTGTATATCTCTTTGAAAATATTAATATTTTCTGCTTTTCAGCATTTCTCATATTTTTTCATAATTCTTCTTGATTGGGATCTTTTCTTCATTGCTTATGTAGTTTTTGTGTCACTTAGCCACTTGTATTTGAAGATTTCTTACGATTGATGACCTTTCTCGATAAAGCTTTTTTCAACATTATAGTAACTTTTGTTGAGTTCGATAAGTAGTTTTACTCAAGTTCTTGAAAAATATGTTTTAAAAGGGAGATTCTAATGGTCTATCGGTGCAAATTCCCATCCGTCAAACTTTCGCCTATTCTTGGTGACCCATCTTCTTGTGGTGATGAATACTGATGCATATATCTCTTGTTGTGGATTTCTGTGCTGATTGCTTAGACACCATTGCAATTATTTTTATGAGATATTGATATTTAAATATTTTACTTCCAGTACTCCTTTACTTAGTTGGGTCTAGCATTTGATTTTCTCGTTATTGCTGTGCCTATGGAGATAGTAAATATGTACTATTTTTTCCCCAGTGTTTTGGTTCATAGTGGTGGGTTGCACGGTGGACACTATTATGCTTACATCAGGCCTACCCTCACGGATACATGGTAAGCATCATTTCATATGATCAATGAACAGTTCTTGTATGTATGCTGGAATTCTGTTATTCTGCTGATTGAAATGTAGCTTAGCATGAATATATTGACAACCAGTCTGCATTAATGCGGTTTGAAATGCTCACGAGGAGATGGTATTGATAACTAGTCTCCATAGATAGACATTTTATGTCTAGTAAATTTCCAGTTCATCGACTCTGGTCTTTCTGTTATTTGATTTCTTGCTTTTCTCCCTATCAGCCTATCTCTCTTTTCTTGTTTTTCTTCTCTCCTTGTATCTTCCATATTCCATGGCCATGAGTTTGTTGCTCCCTTTCTGGCATCTCTTTCTCTTTTTTTAAAATGTTTCTTTGCTGATCAGCTTTGTTTTCATATTCGGTATAACTCTTATTAATTCAATCCCGTGTGGAGGTGCATGTACTTCACATGCTTGTGCCAGCTTGTGATACATTTATTTGTGTAATTGGTATTGGTTGCATTTTTTCTTCTAGTCATGACTTAAATTTGGGTTATTATGCCAAGGTTTAAATTTGATGATGAGCGTGTAACGAAAGAGGATATCAAGAGGGCGTTAGAGGAGCAGTATGGTGGTGAAGAAGAGGTAATATTTTTTCTTTATTACTTAGATTTCTCTAAAATTGAACTTCCCTTTCAGTTTTCCTTCTCATGATTTAATACCACTGCTTGCTATGCAACAGCTACCACAAACAAATCCTGGGTTCAATAACTCTCCATTTAAGTTTACCAAATACTCAAATGCATATATGCTAGTGTACATCCGTGAAAGTGACAAGGAGAAAATAATTTGCAATGTGGATGAGAAGGATATTGCAGAACACCTTCGAGTAAGTTGATATATGTAGTGTTGAGTAATATTACCTCCGAACTTTATAATAATGCATTGTTTGAATATCTCATTTTAGATACGATTAAAAAAAGAATATGAAGAAAAGGAGCAAAAACGGAAGGAAAAAGCAGAGGCACATTTGTATACCATCATTAAGGTTAAGGACTTTGGAATTCTCTTACTTTATAATCTTTATTTCGCTATATTTGGGCAGTATTCACAATCCATGTCATATGGGCATTATTATCTAATCCAGTTATTTTATGCATTACAGGTTGCACACACGGAGGATCTACTCGAACAAATTGGAAAAGATATATACTTTGATCTTGTTGATCATGTCAAAGTTCACAGTTTTCGTATTGAGAAACAGATGAGCTTCAACTTATTCAAGGTAGTTTTGGTTATTTTGTTTCACTACCTCCATTCCAAAATAAGAGTCCAGTTTCCATTTTACTTGGTTAATTAAGCATGGATAACCAATACTATCCTTAACTAAATCAGTCATAACAAATTCAGTAGTGGCACATGAAAGCACATGATTTTGTTGATCATTGTAAGTAGTTACTGCTGGTGTCAATGTCAGTCCTTCCATATTATTGTAGAACTTGAATTGGGCAGCACGTTTTAAGACCCATTTCTAGAGTGCTAGTTGTGATATTTCTTAAGTTCTATTTCTCCGCTTGTTTTTTTTAGTTGAAACTTCCTTCTTTATTTTCCTTCTTGTAGTTGTTAATGGTGACCTAGCATCACTCTTCTAGGATTTTTTTAATACTATTTTCATTAAAGCGCGTATACCTATAGGCAACCAAAGATGCTTCATTTTTGTTTTTTTCCTATAGCCAAAAGGTATCTGATAGGTTCGCAGTATTTTAATGATTCCCTTCTTCTCAGGAAGAAGTTGCTAAAGTGTTTGGTATACCAGTGCAATTTCAACGTTTCTGGCTGTGGGCAAAGCGACAAAATCATACATATCGTCCAAACAGACCTTTAACACTTCAGGAAGAAGCACTGTCTGTAAGCCTCTTATTGTTCAAATAATATATCCTATACGCTATCATTTTTCATTTATTTCTTATTTTATTAGGATTAGCTGAAGTATGAAATTACACTTGGAATGCCTGTTTAACTGGATTTATGTCTTGGGCCATGCCTGTTTATATAAAAAATGTTGATCAGTTGTCATTATGGAACAATCTTGAGTGAAAAATCGGCAATAGCATTTCTGATTTACAAATAGAGATTGTAGCTAATGGATAATGATGTTGATGATTGAATTCTTCTGAACACATAGTAAGTGTTATAACATGAAGAAATAAGGGGGCATGTTGTTTGTGGCAGGGGCATTATTTTGATTATGCACTAGATGGCTTCAGGAATGGTGATTAAAAATATTTAAAAAGTGTAGGGCAGAAGTAGAGTTTGTTACTTCCTTACAGTGTGTAATAATATACTGCTGTAGGAAAGTGGTTTCCCATCATATACGCTTTCATGTTCCATTTCATGCTTCCAAGATCAAATGGCCTAGGTGGCATGATATATTCTTTAGAGTTAGTGGGCTGTGGCTAGGTTAAGACACTGGAAATTGGTTCTTCTGTATATCCTTGGCGGTTGCTGCATCTTGGTCAATGGAACATGTCGGGATCTATTTGTTCTCAGAAGCATGATGAACTGTCAATTGGTGTTAAATCATGTGCTTTACCACAATAGAATTTATCATTATGATATATCGGAGCTCGTTAGTATGGTATATATTAAATGAGTTCATGGAGAATGTATTCTTTTGAAGTGGTTATACTTTTGTTGTAGTGTTCATTGTTAGATTTGCACTTGATTGAGTTAGAATTCTCATGTGAGTTCTTCAAATTACTTGTATACTTTGTAGGTTGGACAACTGCGAGAAGTTTCAAACAAGGCTAACAATGCCGAGTTAAAACTCTTTCTGGAAATAGAACGTGGCCCGGTAAATCGCTTCTCTACCTATTTGATTCCCCATTTTCTGGCTATTTATGACATTTTGATTAAGTTTCACTCATCTTTTATGTATTTCTTTTGTTGGTATTATCATTATTTATCTATTTAGTTGCACTGACAATGAGAACCATGCAGAACTTGCAGCCTGTTGCTCCTCCTGAGAAAACTAAAGAAGATATTCTTCTTTTCTTTAAACTATATGACCCTTTGAAGGAGGAACTGCGGTAATTTTTGTTTCTGGGCTTTTCCCAAGTTTGAATTTCATGTGATCACTTACACATGCCGTTATGATCTCAGGTTTATGGGGCAGCTGTTTGTGAAGAACACTGGGAAGCCTGTGGAAATTTTGACTAAACTTAATACAATGGCAGGCTTTGTTCCTGATGAAGAGATTGAACTGTATGAGGTCAGTTGTGCTTTCCTGTTTAGTGCTTCATCTTGTTACACGATCCAAATGTAATGTTTCACACATTTTCTTTCGTATTCAGGAGATTAAATTTGAGCCTAATGTCATGTGTGAACCTATAGACAAGAAAGCTACTTTTCGGGCAAGTCAGGCACGTATTTCTTATTAGTGGTTTTCCATTTCAGCTAATTATATGCATAGTTTAATCATTGGTTACTACATCATATCTTTTGGAAATTTAATTGGTTTTCCCTACTTGCTTTCTTATTTCCACCTGATATGCAGCTTGAAGATGGGGACATAATTTGCTTTCAGAAATCTGCCCCAGTTGGAAGTACTGACCAATGCCGTTATCCGCATGTTCCTTCTTTCCTGGAATATGTGCATAATCGTCAGGTATGTCATACCCGTAACTTGAAATGACGTTTCCCGTCCTTGTGGGAATTTCTTGCTTGATATCAGTTTCATAGCCTTCTTAAATTATAATAAATGCCTTCTATAAAAAAAATAGTGTATAACATTATCTTAATATTATGTAGGTTGTTCGCTTTCGATCATTGGAGAAACCAAAGGAAGATGAATTTTGTCTTGAGTTGTAAGTTGTTACTGATAACAAATTTTGTTTTGTGTTATATTTATTTAGGGTCAGGAATCAGGCCAATTAAATTTCTTAATATTATATTCAGACACAAATTTTTCCTAAAATGTTGTAGGTCAAAGCTTTACAATTATGATGATATTGTGGGAAGAGTAGCTCGTCATCTTGGCTTGAATGATGCATCTAAAATCAGGCTTACAGCTCACAACTGCTACTCACAACAGCCTAAACCACAGCCTATCAAGTATCGAGGAGTGGAACATTTGTCTGACATGCTAGTACACTACAATCAGGTTCC
>JAYMTP010005350.1:0-13497 GCA_036897365.1 Geranium brycei
AATCGGGGATTAATCAAATTTGATTTCTCTAATTAAATTGTATATACACAATTAAAATATGATTTATGATATATAAAAATAATAATTATAAATATTTAGAATATAAAAATATATACTTTAATATTTATTACATTCTTGTCCATCAAAAATAATAAAAGTACACCACAAAAGTATCTACTAGTACAAACTATTTTGATTTTTTTGAGGGAAAGCACGAATTATTATTAAGTAACCCGACATTACGCCGGACAACCGAAGCAACATGTAGTGGGACAGACCCCGCACCGTGATCCCATATACTATTAGTTAAATCATACATGGCTAATTCATGAGTCACAAAATTAAAAGAGCGACAAAAAAGGTAAAAATAAATACCTGTCCCAGACTCGATCCGTTTAGCATCATGCAGAGCAACGACCTCCAGCTCACGCGGATAGAGAAACCCCGTGATCCCACTGCAGAATGCTTTACACAGAATTCTAAGATAACCCCGGAGACCATTCGACTCGAACCGTGAGTTTTTGGATTATATATTTTTATTTGTTTCAGAAAAATAATTTTGAAAAAAAATAGCTTAAATCCGTCTATACCCGCCTAAATTTGCCTAGCCTACTTGATCCGAACGATTAATTAAAATCGGGTCAATATCCTAAAAATTCTCGCCTACCCCAATTTTTAGAACACTGATAAAACAAAATAAATAAAAATTAAATTAAATAACATTTAGCCCGATTTTTAGAATATGGATAAAATGAAATAAATAGAAATTAAATTAAACATTAAATAAATACGTGCCTAATTTAGTGATGTATAATAATATCTTATTTTGAATGATATATATATATATATAAATGATTAAAATGTCATTACCTTAATTAGCTGGCTTTGTGAACATTTGTTCTTCTCACATTTGAATATTTATTATACTACTCAGGCAGATTTGTTTTTATTATTTTGAAAGTGTTTTTACTGTAGCACGTACTAGAAAATATGATAAAAAATTAGCCTGTGGTTTAAATTGTAGCACTCACGGTTCTGCCTTTGTGTAGTGGTGACACATGTAATTCTTGTGGGGCCTAAACATATTTTTGTAAATATGTTCAATAGTGACATATTTTGTTAAATAATTGATTTAACTACATTTTATTTGAAAAAAGTCCAAAGATGTAATTTTCGCATACTTGTTCAAATTTGGTGACGATGATTTCTAGGTATGATGTTTCATACTCCAACGACGACTACAGGGAGAAAAGGGAGCCAGGCGGAGTCTTGAAAATAGAAGAGATAGAAGACAAGGAAGCAGAAGGTTTATTATTATTATTATTATTATTATTATGGCACTTACTTGCAACATAAATAGTAATATTAGTGAGGATGATTTGTTCATTGAATGAATAGGACATAAGCCTGGTTCATCACCAACCACATATTTTAACCATTCATGCTGAGCTTTAACCACTTTCATAAATGTTTGTTCAATATTTTAATGGGGTAATATCATATATGTATACCTCAAGGAATGCGTTTTTTCACATAAATCACCTTTTTTTTTTAAAAAAAAAAATTTGGAAGGTCATCTAAAAAATTTAGTTTCTCTCGGTTGGTAACCATGTTAGTTTTTTTATTATTATTTTATTTTTAAATTTTGGGAAATTACCAAAATGCTCTTATATTTGTCATTGATTTAAAAATTAATCTAGTCTGACTGGAGTAAACCCTTGCCTACAATAGACCAGTTTAATTTCGGTCTGCTACAAACCATCGTCTTCCCCAAATCCACCATCTCCGTTGATTACCTGCAAATCCACCATTTTCGGCAACGGGCTTGGGAATGGATTCTCTGCGAAGGGCCAGAGGCCTCATCCCCAAAATTGTACTTTTGGTCATTTCCCATCCCAAACACGAGCTCACTAGCCTTGCTGACATGCCTTCGGAGAAATAAGCGACGACCCTTTGCGCCGACGTGCCGAAGGGGATGTACGACTTATAGAGCTCCATGAGCATCTTGTTTGCTTCTTGGAATTTGTCAGAGGAGACAGTTTCAGCGTACTAGAGGAGAAACGTCAGGAGGTGCATCCCCCTCTTCGTCTCGCTTATGCTTCCGGGTATCTTCCCTTTTCTCCTCAACCATTGGATGTGAAGTTGTCGTGGTCTTCAGAGTTGAGGAAGAGTTTTGACTATGATTTTACTCTTGTTCCACCTGAGATACCAATTCTATATGTTGATTGATGGGAGCAGGTAAGTGTTTTGAAATCCAATAGTGATTAGAGGCTGAATCTGATGGATAATGGTAGGTGTTGGGCGTTGAATGGGGTGATGACGGGTGAGGAGGTACTAGAGGAGAGCGGCAAGGTTGGGGTTACAAGTTGGATGATTAACAGTTAGCATCGGGTTTCAATACCTCATAGATTCTGCTCTAGGTCTCTAGCCAGGAGATTTTCGGCCAACACTTCGGCGAAGCCCCAACAGGGGCTGTGATCATTCACCTATGTTCCGACGAGGTGAATTCTGAAAGGAATGTGCCCTATATCAATCACATTTACAGATAAACGTTACATCACCTAAGTAGCGATAAATCAACACTTTTATTAATCATTGTGTTATGATAAATAAGTTGAGAATTATTTCGTCTAAGGCCATTAGGTGTGTCATCACTAATAGTAGAACCCTTAGACAACGCAGTCGATATTGCTAGAAATCATTATTGGCAGGTCCCTGGTCATAAATCTATACATATACATACATATAAAGTAACCAGTATGAGGATGGCTGATGATCACGCTCTACTGATCATGGGTGAAGAGTTAATAAGCCAGATCATAGATATCATTTGGAGAAATGATATTGGACGACCCGACCTGAGAAATGTGTCATAGATTGAGTCATGAGTATTCTCAGTTGTCGTAGTATCATTGAATCCTTATAGACTCTCATAATTTGACATGCTCACCTACGTTGTCCATAACTGGCTACAAAATGGGTATGGTTGACTATGCGACGGGTCATATAAGGGATACAGTTGACGGTAAAGGGATTTTTTCCTCACGTACTAGTGGGAACGGTATCCATTTAGGCCTTTTGATGAGCATGACTGAAAGGGAATGTGCGGCCGCACTATTGATAAAGAGTTGTCATACTCAGTCATCTCGAGATCAAGAAACAGTTTTGAATAAATAAGGGTGACGTATCTATACCTTATGATCAAATAGGATGTCTAGTGACAAAAAGATTATGATAATTACAACAAAATGTTAGATCGAATCACTAATCATCATGATCATTTGGTAATCATAATGTTTTACTAGAGACCACTTGTGATGAATGGACCGAATAGAGATTTGATCACATTTGCCAATGAATCATGAGCCTACAGGGTAACACACAAAGAGCAAGCTCGAAGCAAGATGGACTTACGAAAGCCCATCGGGAAAAGAGGAGTTGAAAGCACGCGCAACCCAGAGGGAGTAGCGATCACCACAAAACTTGTGGCGATCGTCATAAGGAGTGTGATGATCGCCACATGCCTCTAGGCAGAAAACTTTCATGTTTTGGTTTAGATTGTGAATCTGAAACCAATAAGGAAATAGGTAAGAAGGAGCACGAATTTTGGGGTATTTTCTGAATTGGAAATACACAATAAAATAGGATTTTATTTGGAATAAAATCTCTAACCCAAAAGCCTATAAATATGTTGCATTGGTTTACTTGAAACCCTAATGCGATATTCGCAACATTAGCAACTCCACCTATAATTCCAGATATGATTATTTGTTAATCAGATTTGATTTTGAGAAGATCAATTCTAGTAGATTGATCTTCGTCAAGTTTCGATCAAAACTTGTTCGTGTGGATACTGGTAGAGAGCGGATCCCAAAGAAGACGTTTTCAAGTGATTCGTGAAGAACCTGTGCACTCTCAAAGGTTTAGTAAAGTCGGATCTACAAGAGGTAATAATCGATCTCTAACCCTTTCATCAATTAGACTTAAACATGCAGTAGATCCTTACTAGGAACGAGATTAAAATTTTGTTATTTACTTCCACTGCCATGAATGAGATCCCCCGTTTCCCAACAGTGGTATCATCCCTGATTTTTAGGATAATTTGGGAGCTATTGCATTAAAGTGTCGTTTGCAGGAAAAAAGTGTCGTTTAAGGGCATAATGGAGCATAACATAGTCCGGGAGAAGACCCGAGGACGAGCCGAGACACAAAAGAGCTAGAAAGGACCAGCAGAGGGGACTTACAACAGTTGGAGTCACGACATTCAGTCGTGACTGGCGTGGTCGTGAGTCTAGAGTATCAGAGGATGAAGGCTTGCAGGAGACCCCAGTCACGACAACTCGAGTCACGACACCCAGTCGTGAGATGCATGACACAAATGTAAGAATTCAGAGTTTCAAGAGTTGGAGTAACGACAACCCCAGTCACGAGACGCGCTTCGTGAACCTGAGGAGAGGAGAAGTTGTGAGACGCTAAGGTACGTCACGACAGTAAGAGTTACGACACCCTGCGTGACTCCACCTGTCGTCAGCTGACGTGGCAAGAGGATAAGAACGCCATGGATTCAAAGACACCCCTTCTTACGACGGCGGTCCACGACATTAAGGCGTTACTACCATCCAGCTGTCTTCTAGATACTTGGAGGAGAAGTCACGACACCCTGTCGTGACTGTGCTGTCGTGACTCAATCGCAGAAGCTCTAGATTTCCATATTTTTTGTGCAACGACTTATAAGCCCTTAGAGATTGTGTCCTCATATAAAAGGATTGTAGGGTAGAGACATATATATCCTTCCCATAATTCTCTATAATTTTTAGTCTGGAGAGAGAACCTCCAAGGTTGAAAAGAAAGAAGTTGAAGATTTTCATAACTCGGAGAGGAAGAAAGAGGTAGGACCACAAGAGCTTGTGTAATAGCTACCTAGGGATTGTAAACACTTTGATTACTATATTAATCTTAGATTCATGATTTCTTATATTAGATTCATCTATTGTTCCTGGTATTTTTCATGGTTGATTGAGAACAAGCAATTGATTGCTTTGGGTTTTACTTATTGCTTAAGCATTAGAGTATTAGTGAGATTGCTGATGTAGGATTGTTTGACAGAATTTGTGAGATTGCCAATTTAGAGATTTTTGTGATTAAAGTATTGTCGATAGTTTTGTTGAGATTTATGTGTTTGATGATGATTGTGAGTAGAATTAGTTATGAGTAGCTAAGTTCTAGGATTGGGGTTGGATTTGAAAGAGGTTGTGAATGGGTCATGTGATTGGTTCATGAATCAAATTGGATTAGTGTTTTTGGTTAATGACCTCTCTCACGTATTGCAATTAGTTGATAATCGTCAAACATGAATGTAGGGCCGGGCTTACATCTTTCCTTTAAGGAGGATGGACACGATTTGTGGCTATAGAGTCCCCACTCGAAATCTAGGAATTTCCTTTAAGGTTTTTAAGACATGAATGTGATTATCCTTAGTTCTAATCACTGAGGGTTAGATACGGGTAAATGATTCACCACCTCTCGTATATTCGAAAGAATCTAAGCTTGAAAAAACTTGGAAAATCCACTACATAAACAACCATAACCTAAATATTTTTTCCAATTGGTAATTGACAACATCACTAGCTCACAAGTAATTCGCGGAAATCCATAATTGCCCCGACCACTTTGTTAAATTGTTGAGACCTTGTGTGATTTACTGCTTTGTCGCATGCTTGCTCGCAATTGTTTGTTTGCACCAAACCCCCCCCCCCCCCCCCCCCCTTCCCCCTCCCCCACCCCCCCCCCCACCCCCCCCTCCCGCCCCCCCCCCTCTCTTTTCACACTGTCCAAACCCGATCACATTCCCCTTGAGACCTAACGATCGCTGGCTAAACCTAATCGTGAGATTGATACACGGGCCTTCATTGAAAGCCCATTACTACTGAGTGATCGGTACACTGCCGTGTACGTTAGGTGCTAGCATCCAGTGTCGAGTCAGCTTGGACATTTTCAATTTTTCATAATTAAATTACTTCTTGCTGGTAAAAGCAATACTAGCTTGACCTGTTATGGCTAAGTCGTCCACTTCGATCTATAATATTGCTTCAATTTTTGGCGAAGTTATCTTCGTTCATCTGGACACTCTTACTGAGTCGTACCTTGACTTAGCTTTGGTACTCATTTATTCAATCTATTTTTCCCCGATCGGTGAGTCGATTGTTTTTGCGATACTGGACAAACATTTCACAATTTTAGTGGAAGACATACCAGTGGCGACCATACCTTACTGTTATCCTTCAACATAAGAATCGATGTTATCTGATTCACCCTTTACAGCTGGGCATGCCTCTGATTCTACTATTTCAGCATCAGAGTTCTCCTGCATTGTTGGTGGCGAACACGTAGATTCGATCGCGCCAGATTCGTTTCTTGAAGATGGCGAGTTCGTCATTCCTAATCCTCCGACGCTCTCACTGGTGATATCTCCAGCACCCATTCATGGTGATGCTGCAACTCCCGCTCGTGTCGACGACGCTTTAGTTTCTACTGCATCGGATTGTTCGGGCGCTGAATCAGGTCGTATGCTCGGTGTAACGGTTCAAGCGACTGATGGCTCGGTCGGCGAGATCGACGCTTCGATTGGAGAGTCGATTCGCGCGACCGATGACTCGGTTGGCGAGATTGACGATTCGTTTTCCTCTCCGTGTGCGCATCTAGGGGAACGTGTCATCATTGATTCTTCCCCTCCCTTGAATGCTGGTCTTGGGCTTCCACCTTTTGTGCCTGGCAAGAGCGATGTGGGGCTGAGCTTAGTTTGGCTAATCAAATTTCAGAGAACGGGCCGTATGATGATTTAAACATTCCTTAACTAAAAGTATTCGGCAGGTCCAAGGCCAAATTTAAAAGGTTATGTCGTTGGAAAACTCCAAATCCTTTGGTTTATCATCGTCGTCGACTTTGTAAAAAGCGTTTGAAGTCCTCTCATTGCTCAAGATCTCCTCTGGGACCAATGGCTACCTTTTCCACCGAAGAGATTCCACTATATGTTGGGCCTTGATTCCTACCATCGCGCAATCAAACTTCCAAGACACTTTAAATCCTTGGAATAGTACTATTCGAACTTGGGATATTTGCAAGTCCTTGGGTATTATATGCCTCGCTACCGATTCTGAAATGGTCCAAGTCCTCGAATACATTAAGATAAAAAAAAACAGGGCCAAACTCAAACATTGAGTTCACTCTCTCGTCCCTCGGGTTGTCGGAAGCTTCACCTCAGTTCATGCGATTTTTATTCTCCTTTGTTTATTCCTCTATGTTTCCCTGTTTTCATTCTCAGTTTTTATCTGTATCTTGTTCTCATTTATCTCTTCGTTGATGTATTTAGTTGACTCTTGTTTCCTCTTTTCAAGTTTTTGTTCGTTTCATCGATAAAAAATTTTCTTATTGCTGAGTAAGAAAAAATAGTTCTCAAGAATCGAAAATCTATTTGTAAATGACGTGATTTCAACATAGCAGTTTCTAAAAGAACTCCCCTTCTTCATTCTTGTTGATTCTCCAACATCAGCTCTTAATCATCGTAAAGATGGAGAACTTTAGGGGTTTGAGAAGAGATGTGAGAATAGGGAGGAGAGACGAAGAGACCATAGAGAGAAGAATGATAAGATTGAGACAATTTGTAATTCTTTTAATTACTTGTCTAAAATGAGAGACTAACATATAAAAATAGGGACAACTCACTTTGGGGCCGGCACAGTTTTGAAATCGGACCAATAAGAAATTGGAGTGGGCCAGATCTTTCGTTTGGAACCATACTCAGATTTGCTATATAAGAAAATGGTCTGATCATAAATATGGTTCTTTGGCCAAGATAGACGAATTTAAACCCGATTTATGGGCAAAAACATTAAATTTGCAATCATAAAGATGAGTAACATATGTAGATGGACGAGTGGTGAATATAGTTGACGTGATTTGGGCCAGCCACCGACATAATAAAAGCCCAAAACGAAAAAGTAATGAAATAGCCCATATATAACCGGTCCATTGCGAGGAGGTCATTCCATATTCATGAGTAGCCCACACACACCGCATTGCGAACCGACCCAACCTCATTTCAAACCTTAAATGTGAATGGTCTTAGACGTCTTAGCTCTACTCAACAAACCATGTTCTTCATTGTAATGAGAATGAGAATGAGAATGATAAGGATGATACTATTACTTGTAGTATCGGTGTCGGGCGTGATAGCCATAGACTGTGGCACCGTGACATCACTGGTCTCGGCTTGCTCCACCTTCATCACCTACGGGTCGCCGGACCCGTTCCCGGGGTCTCCCTGCTGCGACGCCATGACGGGCCTCAACATGTTCGCCGACACCATTGACGAGCGCAGGTCCGTCTGCAGGTGCTTGATGGGCCTCATCACCACCTACAACCCCAATGCTTCCGCCATTGCTACTCTTCCTGGCTTTTGTGGCGTCTCCTTGGGCTTCACCATTAACCCCAACACTGACTGCAACTAGTAACTGCTTCACTTCTCTCCTCTTTTATGGCCCAAATACTTATTTATTTATTTTCTATTGGAATGATAATGCAGCATTTTGTGAAGTGGAGGAGCTCTTAACCCTAGAGATGAAAATGGAAGACCAAATAAGAAGAATTAGTTTGCAACACTATAATGATGTTTACGACTTTTAGCTACTTGTTGTGTAAATGAGAAATTTAATCTTCTTCTATGTATTTGAACTTCCATTCAACTAAAAAAGTGAACTCATACCAATGATATAAAAGTATCACCTTCACCGAAACTTAATTACCATATGGCAGTATCAGTCATATATAAGTATCACCTTCACCGAAACTTAATTATCATATGTTGAAGTACCTTAAATTGTTGTTTGGTGAACACGATTCAAGTTAAGTTGACAGTATAAACTTATTCTTGAAATAATATTATCATCTTTATATTCCAAAAAGAGACACCCTACCAACCCACACTTTTAGATGGGAGGTCGTGTAATCGAACATTGTTGGATGCAAAGAAATGAAGAGTTTTCGAGTAGAATATAGTGAAAGTATTGTAATTACTAAGGAAAAAAATCACCGTATTTATTGAAACAATTTAGTTTTTTGACATAGTTTAGAAGGTAGTGGTAGGTGCCAAAAGGGGGAGTAAATGTGGATCAGTGGGAGTAGTTGATGTTGTTTCCTGTGTCACTTTCACCTCATTAAACCAAACTCTTCAACACAAGAGAAAAGAAGAGAAGAGAAGAGAATGTAGACTTGTTTTGGGTTGCAGCGAGTGAGCATCCAAGATTGGTTGATTTTGGGTTGTGAAAATATTGCAAGCTGTAAGTGATGGGTACAATGTGTTGTCAAGTGATGGGGCCAAATTTGGCTCTTGTAAATGCAGTACCAAGTGAGAAAGGTCCTATCAGTCTCTGCGAATACATTTAGGTAATACAAACAAATTCACATGCTGGCTTCAATCAATAGCCATTGCAGCTGTGTGTGAGTGCATATTGGCTTTACCCTATCAAACAATTCACTGCTGCATTCAATCAAGAATCAACCAACATGAACAAAATAATCATCAAAGCATTCCATCATTTTGTAAAGGCAGAATCACACTCTCCACAGTGACCAGTGATCTCTCATGCAAAACAGTACACTAAGCACTTACCGACTGCTTGTCGAGATGAGACTCCCAAAACTATAGTGCATTCGGGTGAATTTGGTGCATGTGACCTGCTTTTTCTAAAAGCATGGACCTTAAAACAGAATATAAAGTGAGATAAAGATGTGATATAAGAGAATGTAGTCACAAAATTAACTTTACAGCAAATAAAGGAAGAATCTTGACACAATGAGAATTCCGGAAACCGACCATGTGCATTAGTGAGATCAATCTCTCAAGTTTGGTTTGTTTAGCTAAGAAGTTTGTACAGAGGTGACCAATTACTTACAACTCAAGCTTCACTGAAATGTACTGAAAAACAAATAAATGAAGATAAATAAAGCATGCAGCCTTACCTTGGGTTGGCGCTTCCATTTCTACTCAAGCGGGTGGAGGTTGGATAAGCTTTGTTCTTCAAGTCTCCGTGTGAGGTGAAACTCTTTTCTGAATTAGACCCTCCATCCCAAGACCCCTGAAGAGTCCTCTTGGTTGGACCATATTTCTCAAACTCAACCCTCTGCCTTGGGGCACTCTGTGACCTAACCTTAGCCCGAAATGATTCCGTGTTAGCCATATAGTTTGGATGATCAGAGTAGCCACTCAAATATCCCCATGAGCATTCGCTCCTGGTGGGTGTGAATGGACCTCGTCTCGCACTTCCACTTCCAGGCCTAGATGAGGTGGAATAGACCTGTGGGCTGTTCTCGCAAGTCCTTAAAGACGCTTCTTCCACTCCAATGGGATACTTAAAAGAGCTCAAAGATATAGCTTCCCCAGAAGATGGGCTTGGAATTGGGTGCTGACCTTTTGCCGAATACTTTGACGGTGAGTCAAATGGCATGTAATTCTGATTGCTATAACCAGAAGACCAATAGTGCTGTATTGATTGATGAGTTTTGTTACTTGGTCGGGAATGCAAGCGAGGCTTCCAAGTATCTACTTCAAGGATCTTGTCACTTTTTTCCTCATCTGCGCGCCCACTTCTTGGTGCATTGTCTCTACTGTTCCATGAATTTTCTTCCATCCAGTGGTCTAGCCAGTTTGAACCCAATCGTGCCTTCTCCATGTCAGCAATATTCCCAAAATCTGAGTTAAAACCGCATCTCTGCAAGTGCTGGAAAAAATGTGATTAAAATGTCTGGTCATTCGCAATCAGTGACCTAAATCAAGACTGATGTTCAAAAGTATTCAACACCTGATCCGTTTTTTATCATGGAATTGCATGAACTGCACAAAATTCAAAAATCATGCCTAATACCCTTACAAAACACAATTAGAGGCGGGTAACTCTATAATGAAATCACAAAATACATATTGACAAAAACTCCAGTCTTTTCTGATATTGCCTCTGAACATCTTGAGATAAAGCATCAAATAGGATAAGATCATTTGCATATGTATGAGATTCAAGAAACTCGGTCAAGTGAGAGTACCTTTGGGATTGAGGACTCATCAAATTTAGTACTATAAGCACGAAGCTGCAGTTCATTTATGTCTGGACTTGCAGGAACCTGAAAAACGGGTAGATATATGAAATTGACAATTACAACAATTTGCCAGGACATTAAAATGGATTGGTTCAACACTAAAAGCCCCAAAACGCTAGCATCCACAATGAGGGCATTCTGAAATTTCTATATCTGCCTCCCTTCATACAAAATATTTCTTATATATATTTGACATGTTCATAAATACTCGCCTTAGAAGGAATGCAGGATGGTTATATCTAGTATACAATAAATCATTATAAATATCAATTTCCCGATTAGACTGAATTTTAGCAGTGCATTGTTCATTGGTCACATCCACTGAGCTATATGTAAGTCCCTTATTGGTCTCTCTCTCTCCCTCAACAAGATAATGTAATCAAAGGAGCAATTTCAGCTTACTGGATGCCGAGGTAGGGAGGTCTTGCTGCTAAAGTGCAAGGTTTCTGACATATTTGAGCGGGTTGCACGTGCTCGGGCCTGGACTCGAACCAGGGTTTGCATGCGCTTGAGCATGTCAGCTGTTTGCTTTCTCACTATGTGTCCTCTTACCACTGCTTGTAGCTTCACTAGTGCTTTCAATGCCCTCAGCGCCCTCCTTGCCTTCCAAGTTATCCAAATATTAAAAAATTAATGACACCGTCATTGTTATCATTAACCAATATAGTATTTAATTTGCAAAGCCAATGAAACAATGCATACTTAAACAATTGCTTCATCATACCGCCTGAAAATGAGAAGGGTACAATGTTCTTCAACATCTTTGAACAAATATACAAAGAGTTGAGTGGGTGCAATCATAACGCTCACATACCATTCCATTAAAAATAAATTCCCAAATGAGAAACTGTCCCTTCTCTAATAAAAAAAAGCTACCGTCATATGGCACTAAAAGACCTTGTGCAATAAAAAAATTAGTGCCAACAAGAATGAGAGAACGGAGATCACTATTGTCCCTGTTTAAGACATCACAACTTACAACTTACAATCGAGAAAAGGCATATAATTTCAAACAAATAAAGTTGTTATCATTACATTAGGATTTTGCTCATAATGAAGACAGTGCACTCAGCAATTGAGCACTTATTTGCACTATCTGGTAACGGTAAAAAAAAATTGTACAAATTATTAAACCTCTCACATCAATAACTAAAAGCTACCCAATTCCAATTCCAACTAATGTTAACCCTTATAAGATAGAAGATAAAAAAATGGCAAAATTCTACATAAAGTGGTAATGAAAGAGAAATACTAATATGAGCACCTAGCTAGAATTAACATTTATTTCTGCAAGGCTAATAGGGTGTACCGACACAGGCAAGTTGGACCACACCCAATCTGTAATTGGGATCACACATTAGGTGGGGTGGGGGTCAAAAATATCAAATCTCTGAAAGCTCCCATCGGGTGAAATAGCATTGAAAATAAGAATCCAGTACGGTCAAGTCCACCATCTTAAAGAAGAAAATAAATGCAGGTCCGTGAATAAATCAAGTACACCTACAAACAAGTCATGGGATGGACGAATCGTTGTTTCTGATGGCGATCTCACTTGGCTCGGCCGGCGATGATGCCATTTTTTTTCTAACAGAAATAGAAATTGGGACGAATATCCACGTCGGTTAACTATTACTCTATTTGTTAAATGGGATAGCTCTTGTTTGTTTCCCGAGAAAATGCAATCAGTTAGCTTCTGGGTGTGGATTTTTTCAGAAAATGCTAAATTTGAAGCAAGCAAAGAATGAAATGCTGGAAAAAAAGATTGAGTACTGACCAGATAACCCCTAAAGGCGGACTGTATCTTAATGGCGGCGACGAGATGGGCCCAGCGGCGGGGGACCCTGTTGCTGTTTGTGAGCCTCACAACCTCGGCGGCGGCGTGTGCGGCGGCCAGCGCCGCTTTCGCCACCGCTGCGGTGGCTGCGGCCACGGCTATGGCGTGCTTGTTGGCGTCCAAGTTGTCGGCTGAGGAGGGAGGAGGGTGGGAGGACCTGGCGAAGCCCCACCGCTTCTTGGGCTTCGGCGCTGACTTTTTGGACCCGAACAGTTGGCGGAAAAAGCCCATGGCCTGATCGTCACGGAGCTGCCATTGTTGATTACATTAGAGGAGTGAGAGAGAGAGAGAATATGGCAATCTTAGTAATTATTGCTTTGGGATGGGAGTAACGAGTAACGAGTAACGAGTAACGAGTGAGTATTAAAGAGGTTGGACAGAAATTAAAGTGGACATGGTTAAACTCAGCACTAGCAGCAGAGATGGATTTTAAAGATTCCTTGCACGTGCCAACTCATGTAGCACGTGGGGGCGTCTATGTACCGTTGCTACTCCACCAGATCTCAAATGGCATT
>JAYMTP010005351.1:0-13493 GCA_036897365.1 Geranium brycei
CATCTGTGGCTTCAGCTGTCCGGCTTGATGCCGGGTTAGTTGCTACTTATTAAATAAAATTCGTTTTTCCTTCAAAAAAGAAAACTAGATTCATTAACTTTAAAAAAAACTTAAAGTCAAATAAATTAACTTCATCATCAAAGTGGTCAAATCCAAGTTTAAATACTCAGTTGATAAGGTCGTTAATAATTATTAAGGGACAAAAACATTTTAAAAACTCTCGTGTTTAATTCAAAATAACCTATATTTTTGCCTTCATTATTTTATAATTCTTATCTCAACCTTGTGTACTATGTATCTATATAATAATAATAATATTATTATAAATATAGTAACTCATAAACTCGACAGGTGATGTGAGCACAGCTGGCAATTAGGGGGACACAGCTGGACTGTACGGCGGCTTATACGCAGCTTTCGTCGCCGTTTTGTCCTTTTTTCCGTAAATAAAATTAATACAAAAATATTATTTTTGAAAATAATAGTTCACTCACTCCCCACCAAATTAAATGTGGTTTCCGATTTTGCCCTCGGTTAATTCCTATTAAAGGCTCGTGAGTCTGTACAAAAAATGTTAATGTGGCTCTTCGTTGTTGGGTGAATTTTGGGGTTTGACGAAAATGTCCTTTTGCCGCTTGTGTAAAATGTGAAGCACATTTGTTTTCCGTTTTTGTGAAAGTTTTTTGTTTTTTTTTGGCTTCAGTCCAATATTTACTATGTGGAAATTGGAATAGAGTGAGACCATTCTATGGCTTTTAATATGTGATAATTAATTTACAATATCAATACAAAAATCAACAAATGAGACATTTTATCATTGTTCATGTGAATCACATTTTTTTGCAAAAAATAGATTATACCCTATGGGAAAATAGTTTGTTTTTGGCGCACGCGGAGTGCCAGAAGAATATCAAATTTGCATCGGGAGTTGTTTGCCCGACAGATCTGCGTCTGATATGCTACACCGAAAAAGCATCACTAGGTATAATGTGGAGTTGTGGACGGTGACCGTTGACTTTTCGATACCCGAGACACACCTCTGGGCTTCGTTTAGTATAATTCTACAATAACGGTTGACATTTTGAGGCAGACTTGCATATACCCGACACAAAAATATGTCGGTACAATTGACGCACATCCTTGTGTCATGTCGGGTATAATTTAACGTTGATTGATGACTTAATATTACTTGACACATAAAACATCGTCGTATCAGGTATAATCTCGTAGCCGGTGCACCTACTCGTGTGTCGGGTGTGTATGTGCATATACTAGAAGATACTCAATTTGAGTGTGTCGAGACAAAGCATTTTCCTTATGGTGTACGACTAGTTTGTTGCCTTGTCTGCGAATGGATTGAAAAAATGACTACAAAAGTGTCAGATTATAGACCAAACTTCAATTTATTAACAACCGCCCAGACAATACTAAGTATCACCAATTGATAAATCACATTAGAATATGTCGTGTTGGGTATGTCGGTACACATGACACATACTGACTTGATATTACTCGACACATAAACATTATCAGGTCAACTACGGTCTCGTAGCCAACACACCTACCTGTTTTTTTTTGGGGGGGGGGGGTGCACATATTTCGAAAATGCTCACTTTCAGTGTATCAAGAGAAAGCATTTCATTTATGGTGGATAACCAATTTGTTACTTCACATGCAAATAGATTGAAAAAGACGACTACAACTGAACTGAATTTCAATTTGTAACAATCTCACAGACGATATTAAGTATTATCAATTTGTAACAATCTCACAGACAATATTAAGTATTATCAATTGGTAAATCACATTAAAGATATAGATGATATAAACACATATATACTGTTTATAACGGTCGGTATAATAAATGTGGGCAAATAGAATAAGATATAAAAACTTTTGAGAGTCAATCACTTCATAATGAGAAAAAAATTTACAATAGATATGTCCATAAATAAGTATCACGAATAATAACTTACGAGTAGATTATCATATGTGTCCATATAAAGCAGCGTGTTAAAACGACACGAGTTTTTGAAACCATTGCTTATGGTCATCTATTTATTTGTTTATTTATAATAAACCTCTTCAATTAAAATATTAATATAAAAAAATTGAATTGAAAAGAACATCATCATGAGCATGCCTTAACTCCACTTCACAAGTGACTTCCAATTGGATAGGTCCTTATCAACGAAGAAGAGTCAAACAAAAATAATCAACCATACCTTTCAAATAAGGTAACCAACTTTCGGAAAACCCCAAAAACGGAGTCCCAAAACCGTAATATCTCCCAACTCCGAGGGCGATTTCCTTCACCAACCCTGCAAGAAGGCAAAAACCTCACTAACCTCAACGCCTCTCTCGCCGGGGGGTAAAAAAGAAAAGCCACGCAAAAGTCCGTTATTTCACGACACATACGGGGGCAAAACGGTCTTTTCGACTTTACTATATAATAGCCCATCGGTTCGCTTTGTAACACTGCTTATCAGCGCAAGACCTCTCTCTCTCTATCTCTCTGTGTCTCTCTGGCATTTCGTTGAACAGGTTGTGTGCGTTGCTTCTCCGGCGGCGAATCTCACCGGAAAACACTCCGGCGACTGGGTTTTGGCCACCGGAGCCGAGCTAGTGCTCGTGGAGGGTCGTTTTTCGGGTTCGATTTTGGGTTTTTGTTCGTAACCGTTGAGGCGGCGTCGTTTCGTTGATCGGAGCTGAGGACGGCGACGGTGGGTTCATGGTCTGAGGGGAGATTCGGCGGCGGAGAGAGATATGGGGAAGGTGGTGGTGGGTCTGGCGGCGAGCGTGGCGGCGGCGGCTTGTGTCGCCGCCGCGGTGGTGGTGGGGCGGAGGGTGAGGAGCAGGAGGAAGTGGAGGAGGGTGGTTGGGACGGTGATGGAGCTGGAGGAGGCGTGCGAGACCTCCGTCGGGAGGCTGAAGCAGGTCGTCGATGCTATGGCGGTGGAGATGCATGCGGGTCTTGCTTCGGAGGGAGGGTCCAAGCTCAAAATGCTCCTCACTTTCGTCGATAAATTGCCTGATGGGTAATGATGATATGGTGTTTTGATATGATATTGATTGAATGATTGTGTTCTGTTCTTCAGTTGATGTCTTGTTTGTACATTTTGGATGAAACTGCTACATTTTGATTTAAATTGGTCTGTTTTTTCTCTTGATTGCTGCTTTTGTGGATGATTTGAAGTGCTTTTGCTCCTATCTGATCTACATTTGTTGCAAATTTTTTTAGGAAGTATAGATTTTGTAGTCTCTACATTTATATAATCAGTGACCCCAGTAGTCTTTGTTGTCAAAAACTGATATTTTCCGTGCGGATACGATTTCTTTTTGGTCCTGTGTAAGCCCTTTTGCTGATTCTAACTCAATGCTCATAGATTTTTTTCCTACATATATTCCATTTCTTGTCAAATGGGTACTTTTATTGCAATTTGTTGATCTTGCCGTGGAATCTTCTTCTTCGGTGTTATTCCATCTATGTTTATTTTGTCTTTCAAATTTAACTGAGTAGATATTATTTTCCCGTTAATTGATATTGCCGAATTTGTTGCTACTTTGTCACTCTTTTTATGGTCATTTCTAATTGTCTGCCCCTTCTATAATTTCCCAAATATATTCGTTGTGCCGTTTTGACTTTACTTTTACTCTGATGTGTTATTTAGACTTTCTGTTATTGCTTTCTTTATCATTACATAAATCTAGTAGCCCTTTTTAGTGGATTCTCTTCTAGGTGATATCACTATACCTATACAAGATTTTTTGCCTCCCTACTGTCATTTTCTGCTTCCCTGTGATGATTGGTCTTTTTTGCTTTTTAATTCATACAAATATGCTAAACCTATTGCTGCACTATTTAAATGATTCTGGTATAGAGTTTCTGGAGTAATTTCTTTTTCAAGTTTGGATTTTGTGATGTGTAGCAATGGTATATTTTTCCTTTCAGTTTTAATATGTCGATAGTATTAATTAATGTGTTGTTGACATTCTTAATTGGGATGCCACAATCTTTGAGCAACTTTATTTGTATATTCTACTTACCACATAAGTGGAAGCATATTAAAAGTTACTTCCGTTTGCAATTAACTGACCAAGTTTATCTTTTGATTCTCTCCGCCACTTTTCCCATATAATTTCAATTATGATTATACCAAACATGATCTGCATTATATTGTCAGTTATTGACATACTTGAAAGACGGTGAATATCTAATCATGGATATTTTACAAAAAAATAATAAATGACCCCCACTATACACTTATTGCAAATTTAATCCCCAGCTATTTTTTTAATTACAAAAGATTTTTCTAACTATTTGTTCTCTTTGCCATTGTTTTTCCCAAAACTTAGTGTAAGCAAAATACATACATGCTCTATTCTTTCATTTTGTCCTCTGCCTGCAGCCCACTGCTGCTCCAACCTCAATGACTCCCTCCTGCCTCGTCCTTCACTATTTCAGCTAGACCTGCCCATTATTAGCCATCCTCCCCTTATCTCCTCCCCATCGCCGGCTACCAAAAAACCTAAGTTTTCGCAAGCATGAAATGATGGTGTTTGATATGTTGAACACAAGCATTCAGGTGAAGTGGTGTCGAATTACCTGGACTTTGATGGAAACCAGTGGTCCTGTTTGATGATTTGGTTTATTTGGAAATGTTTGCCAGTGGGATGGCCGGGAATGTGTGTCCTGACATGATGCTGGTGTGACTGAAGGAGGAGTCTGAATCAAAATCAAATGCCTGAAGTCTCCAGCGCTTGATTTAGGGAATTTCATTAAACTAGTTGGAAATGCATTTTTTTGGAAAATAGTAATGGTATTGAGGTAGTTGAAGGATCGTAGATAACTAAGAAAATAGTTGAGGATTAAGTTTGATACAAATGTATAAATTATAATCGAGGGATATGTTAGACTTAACCCTTCAAATAGTATGCAATGTGATTATGGAGTGTCTTTGATGTGATTGAACATATGGTTGCCAGATAATGCTGATTATGCCTGTAACTAAGCTTTTTCATGTTGCGAAACGGATGCTATGAAGTACTGATTCACCTTCACATGTGTTAATATGTTTACAAATAATTTCTCTTTATATAATGCTTGCTTGGGCTCTAGTAGTGATTGATTATTGTTTATTAAATCAGGAGTGAGAAAGGAACATATTATTCCCTACATCTCGGGGGTACTAATTTTAGGGTCTTGCGGGTTCAGCTAGAAGGTAGAAGGTTCTCTGTCCCAGAACATGATGTTGAAAGGCAAGCTATTCCCCAGCATTTGATGACCAGCTCAAGCAAGGTAACTGGATTCATATCTCAGAGACTACATTTTTGTCCTTCCAATTGCTTTGAAATTTCACCTGAAATGATGTATCAATAACCCAATTGTTATATTTTTGCAGGATCTCTTTGATTTTATTGCATCATCATTGAAGCAATTTCTTGAGAGAGAAGAAAGTGATTCTGAAGCTCCCTTATCTACAAGAAGGGACCTTGGGTTTACGTTCTCATTTCCCGTGAAACAAACTTCCGTTTCGTCGGGTATTCTGATCAAATGGACAAAAGGATTTTGCATTGAGGATATGGTTAGTTGTATTATTAGACGCCCTGCGTTACATATTGGAAACTTTCCCAAACCTGACTGTTGAATACCTCAGAAAGAGTTGTCCAGTGGCTCAAATTGTGTTTTTGCATGCTTTTTTTCATATAAGTCAAAACAATCTAAACTCTCTTTATTTGAATTTGAGTTTCATCACGAACTTAATGGAGAAGCACGTGAGGGTGAGAGAAACTATTGCCATTGAATTGACTAATAAATGCTGACAAGAAAATAATTGACTAATAAATGATTAATGATTTGTATTATAACCTTTTCGGTTTATAGGTTGGAGAAGAGGTTGTGGAACGTCTACAACAAGCTTTGACAAGAACAGGCTTAGATGTGCGGGTTACAGCACTGGTAAGCAATTCCTATTCATTTTTTGCTCCATAGTTCTTTACACTACAATTAAATTGTGATGTTGGAAAATGTTCCTCCAGAACACTGTAGGCTCACCTTTTCTTCTTGAAGCGAAAATTGGGTTACCATGTGATAAGTGCTGTTTTTATTCTTGTTTATTCCTATTACATTGTGTGAAAAGATCCACACTTTTTTCTCATGTTATGTTGTATCAGATGCTAAGTTCATAAGACTTGTATTAGTCATCTTCTATAAACAATCAGTTTTTGTGAAGTGTTGCTATTGATTTTAATGAAGACACTAGACATGCAAATGTTTGTAAGCCAAGAATATTTAATTGATTTCATAGGATTCTATTCCTTGAACCCTTTATAGGTTTGATTGGTTTCTCGAAGTGAAAGCTGGCTTGTTTCGTATGTGATTTGTGCGTTTGTTACTTCTGTTCATCACCCCTATTATATTTTGTTTGAAACGAAAACTTAACACTTTATACTCTTGTCATTTTGTATTTGTAGCTAATTTGCTCAGATTTTTACTTGGACTTTTGTTTTGATCAACAATCTAAATTGGGTGAATATTTTCAGTGAACTTAAAAGATAAAACTAGGCATGCAAATGTCATTTGCAAGGCAGGCCGATTCAATTGTTTGGTTCGATTATGTTTTAATGGCTTAGTTTTCCATCACTTCATGAGTTATGCCGTACGTAGGGAACCAATTATTTTGAACATGTAGTTTTATAAAGATAGTTATGGCATCCTTAGGGAACGAGTTCAAAAAGAGTTAATTTTGGAATTGTGTGGTCTTATCATTTTTATGACTTCAATGTTGCCTTATATTCTGTATCACATGAAACCTAAATAATTTGAGGCCACCAATTTGTTCATATATACTTTTCATTAGAGTATATGGCTTCTATTTACTGGTTTGTGCACATGAACCATCTGCATTCATAACCATTCCACTTGAGTTTCTACAACCATAATAGTTGTTGCGATTTTGTTTTGTTGGAAGCAGGTAAACGATACAGTGGGGACATTAGCTCTTGGACATTATCACGACGCTGACACCGTGGCTGCAGTGATAATCGGGACAGGTACAAATGCCTGTTATTTGGAGCGCACAGATGCTATTATAAAGTGTCAAGGCCTTCTTACAACTTCTGGAAGCATGGTATTCTTTGTCTTGCGTGTCTATAGGAAGTTGTTTGTTTAGAGTATCTATACGTGTGCTTATGTTATATCTTTTCTTGGTTAGGTTGTCAACACGGAATGGGGAAACTTCTGGTCATCACATTTACCTAGAACATCGTATGATATTGAATTAGATGCCGAAAGTCCAAATCCAAACGATCAAGTATGGTTCAGTTGCACTCTTTTATGGTTACTTGTCAAACTCTGAGTTTTAACTCCAAACACAAATTTGTTACAGGGTTTTGAGAAAATGATATCGGGAATGTATTTGGGTGACATTGTAAGGAGAGTGATCCTCAGGATGTCACAAGAGTCGGATATTTTTGGACCCGTCTCATCCAGCTTATCAATACCCTTTATTTTGAGGTAAGCACACCCATACTACACTATTGTCGGTCTTCTTACTTTTTTTTTCTTCACTAACCATTGTTTCCTGTATATCCCAATAAATAATTTGATACAACATCTAGATTCATCCTATGAGCTTTTATTTTGTTAAATTCTAAGAACTTATCATTGAGGTATGAAAGACATTAGTAAATTGTCCATGAATATTTATGCAACACTTCTAATAGTACGTGATTAATTCGGGAAATTGCTACCTTTTGAACAAACGAATTTATATTTGTTTCCATCGATGCAATGCTAAATAGGAAAACTAATAATACTAACATTTGTGTCATTGAATGTTATATATACTTTTAGAAGATTCTAAAAGTGTTGGGCATAGACTTAGGATAGCATTGAAAGTAATAAGAAAATACGTAACGATACATGACATCAGTGGAGATGCCATTGGGAAGGACAAAAATGAGCATAAAAGCATATATTGCAAATTATGCTCTCTTTTTTATTTTTATTTAATAGATTTTATATTGGCAAAATAACAATAAATTGAATAAGTTGATTGTAGTAGATCATCATTGAGATTTTGCACATTCCATCCTTTAAACAGGAAACTTGTCAAAACATATATTGGACGGTTATGTCCTCCGAAGTATGTTGTCCTGATATGGGTCGGTTTTGTTCAGTTGTTTTTAATCATTAAATATTTGCAAGACTAGTTTTTTATTTATCATCTTTCCATGTTCAATTTCAGGACTCCGCTGATGGCAGCCATGCTTGAGGACGACTCTCCCGACCTGATGGAAGTAGCAAGAATCTTAGAAGAAACTCTCGAGGTACACAAGTTTCCCATCTATTACCAAGTTACGGATTTACCCTTTTATCTATTTCTACTGATAAAGTACCATAAAATTAAACAATTTCATTTCTTGCCCTCTCAGATCCATGAAGTGTCCTTGAAGGCGCGAAAACTCGTGGTCAATATTTGTGACGTAGTAACCCGCAGAGCTGCAAGATTGGCAGCTGCAGGCATCGTTGGGATCCTGAAGAAAATAGGGCGGGATGGGAGCGGGGGCATCACGAGCGGGAGGAGCAGAAGCGACTGTAAGATGAAAAGAACAGTTGTGGCGATCGAGGGCGGTCTGTACACGAGCTATGAGTCGTTCAGGGAGTATTTGCACGAAGCCTTGATTGAGATCTTAGGTGAGGACGTCGGGAAGCATGTCGTTCTCCAGGTCAGGGAAGACGGGTCCGGGATCGGAGCGGCTCTGCTTGCTGCTTCACAGTCAAGTTACAGTGATAGATAGTACAGTTGCTATAGGTATATATATATTATTCTTATATATGAGTATAGCTCCTGTAAATTTAGAATTCATTCCATAATTTTATGTTTTTATATTATGAGGAAAAGGATAGGTTTGTTCATATATCTTTTGTACATAGATGCTGGTTGCATGAAATTGAATTTATCCTATTTTTCAACTTTTTTTTTTTATATAATATTCAATATTTATATATTAAACCATCATAATATCATATGGCTGTTTTCTCTGCTATTTTTCTTCTCTGTTTAAACTGTTTTTTATTTGTTCTCCATTTGGATTAAGTACTTAAACCGAACTACATGTATTATAAACTTACTTTTTAATTGAATGCGTCTTATAATTTTGTATAATTAATTTGTCAATACGATGTTGGAATAAAAGTACTTCGGTAAAATTCACGCATTTTATATTGTAAATTAATTATTCATCTTAACCGTTAGTAAACTGTACTGATTTTGCATGGAAAGGAAACAAAAAATGCTAATAAACATCGGGAAGAAATCAAGTAAAAACCATTGCTTAAAAAAATATATAAAAATCATTAACATTCATAGGACGGATGTGATCAATGGTGGTTGTAATTAATCCAAATTACCATGAAATTAAATACATTAAATAGAATAAGGGTATAATCGACAAATTAAGTGTTTCAAATTTCAAAATTCTAGTGGGACATTAATTACATATTATGCTGAATATACTTCTAATCGTTTCACAAAACTATAGTCAACCTACAACCTATCACCACAACCATGACTTATGAATCTCTGATCATGAATGGCGAATCACTGTCATGCTCGTCAGACGATTTCGACATGAAGAAGAATAGACTATTCCGCGTTCATGACGAAAAGAGGAAGCACTGGAGGTTGATGATTTAAGGCCTTTGTCAACGATAATTTTGACGATGTTGTTGCAATAAGCAATAAAGGTAATCAGTGGCTTTTTCAAATTTGTAAATACATATTGATGATCAATCTTTAGCATTTGTTCATTGTTGATTTTTGGAGCTCCATTGTAATTTTTTTATATTTTAAACTCCATTGTTAATTTTTGGATTTCAGAGGAGCTGATTTCAGGTCAAGTGGGGATGGCGATAATCATATGCACTCTCAATTACAGTTGCTTTGTTACTTTTTTTGTTGTATAATATATGTTACTTTTATGAGAGAATTATTTTAACATAATTGTTTCATTTTTTAAAATTAATAAAATATGTATTGATGTATGAAAATGAAGCATGTACCGAGATCTGAAAATGAAACACGACTAGTATATTAAATTGAAACATGTATGGTGGTATGAAAATGAACGTGTTCTAACGAAACATGCATTGCGTAAAAGATGAAATATAAACTTCCTCGTTAAAATGAAATCATCATTTTTTTTGTGTAAATCATGTAATCGTAGTAATATTTTTTGTAAAAATCATTGTAATCGTACAAAATAATAATGAAATACTAAATCATGAAATAGTAAAATTGAAATCACATAAATTCTTTTCGTTTTTTAAATCAATGAAATATGTATTGATGTATGAAAATGAAGCATGTATCGAGATATGAAAATGAAACACGCTTAGTATATTTAATAGAAACATATATAGTAGTATGAAAATGAACGTGTTCTAACGAAACATGTATTGTATAAAAAATGAAATATAAACTTTCTCGCACAAATGAAATCATCAATTTTGTCATGTAATCGTATTAAATTTTCTTGTAAAAGTGATTGTAATCGTACAAAAAAATAATGAAATAGTAAAATTGAAATCACATAATTTCGTTTTATTATTTATTCGTTTCATCAAAATATTGAATCATGAAGTGGCCACCATAAAAGTACGATCTTATTACACCATTAATACGTTTCATCAAAATAAACCATTGATTCGTCCAATTAGTTCAAAAATATAAATGATGTAATTAATTCTAGGATCTCCAGAATTAATAATGGTCAAAATTAAGAAGGAATCATGGTATTGTATATAAAAAAATCAGCTATAATAAATCATCAAAATTTATGAGATTGAGTCAAATTTTGACTCCACCATTAATTCTTGTACAATTACATTGTTACCCCTTTGATTTAATCAAATGACGATATTAAATTCAGAAATATCAATAATTACGACTTGATGTCACCGAAAAAGGAAAACAAATCTAGTTCATCAATTTTATGATCCAATGATTATTATTAGTTCTTATTTTCTCATGTAAGGTGTGAGTTCCCACTTGATTACAAGCCAATAAACATTACGGTTATTGATATAATTTTGCATATAACCATGGTAAACAATTTTTTTTATAATAATCACTGTTTGTTATCACGTGAGTGCAAGTAACTCTAGTTTTTTTAATATCAAATGCGTTCTCAATCCTAATAATTAAACAAAATATTAAATTTAATGGGGGTGACAATTTAATAGGGGTGACGTCATCTTACTTGCTAGCATGTTTGTCGAAATGGGCAGAGAAGTAGATGAGCAAAGTGTTCATGGCCAACTCAATAATTCTTGAGGTCTATAGCAAAAGTGAGCCTAAAATATTATTTTGAGTATTAGTTTTCAAATTGAGGCAAAAATATTTGTATTATTTTGGGCATTTTTAACCATATTTTGAGCCTATTTTCCAGGTGGGTTTAAAGCAATGAACGAGTCATTCCTGAAAGTGATGGGGTTCTCTAAGACAACGATGATTGTGGCAACACGCTTAACAAGACAGTTGTCACGAACATGAAGGGCGAACTTGAGAACTTTCTCAATGTCATCGATGATGGAATGGGTATGATGCTGGTAGAGTTGGGAGATCTATCTCTAATGTCCTAGCGCACAGGAGGGCAGTGAGTTTCTACGTGTAGGATTTGAGCTCGATAGTGTATAGAGAACTCAATCTAATTCAACAAAATGGAAAAGAATGGTGACATCATAATGATTTCACAACCTTGAGTAGGGGTGCCCAAAAATATTTGAACCGATCAAAACCGTAACAATCTGAAAAATAACCAAATCAAAGTCGATTCAAAACGTGAGAATTTTATGAAAAAAAACTAAAAAAATGCTACCGAAAATCGATAAGTCAAAACGGTCTCAAAGGTGAGAATTTCATGAAATCGATTCATAACAAACCGAACGAACCAAAACCCGATACGTTCAAAACCGAACTGAATTGAATTTCATCGGTTCGGTTTCAGTTTTTTCTTAAAACCAAATTGATCGGTTCAGTTCAAAAACGAACCGTGAACAGCCTTCATTCAACAAGTTGGGCCCATTGCTCTCTGCTTGGGCTCGAAGCCCATAACACGAAAAGCCTAAAACCCTGAAGCCTAACCTGCTTCTTCTCCACCTCCCCCACTATCCAGCAAAATCTGAGAACTGCTGGTCATATTGCTCTCTCTCTCTCTCTCTCTCTCTCTGCTATGGCTTCCAAAGGTGGCAACAACAACGCCAACAAGGGCAAGAAGAGAAAGCAATTTCTTCCCTACAATGTTAGTGATTAGAGCTTTTGGTTTTTGGCATATTCATGTTCGGTTCTGATTCTGTTTAGTGTTTGTGTATCAGAAAGCGGTGAAGAAGAAGGGTGCGTACCCATTGTGCCCAGGAGTCAAAGGATTTTTCATCACCTGCGATGGTGGCAGGGAATTTCAAGCCGCCCAGGAAGCCATTAATGTTATCGATTCTGTATGTAGATACAATCCCACTTCTGTTTTACTGTTAATTAACACTCGGATTAGTGATTGGTTGCTGATTTTGCATCTGGGTGTTTTTTGTTTTCTGTAAAGTTCAAATCTTTAGTGTGAATTTCAGTTTTGGTCAATAGTTGCTAGGTTCATGCTATTAATTTCTTGGGGACATTTTACTGCTATTCTTATTTTGAACTTAGTATTTTCTGTTTTTGTTTTAATATGATCAATAGTTGTAAAATCCCAGACTTATCCAATTAATCTAGTCCTCAGAAGACCCTCTCCAACCGATTCTTACAACAATTTTGCTGAAGGAAGGTAAACTTAGGGTGAGCTTTGGGGAAAATTGGATGTTTTGTTTGGTGGTATATTGTTATTTCTGCTAATTTCTATTCTTTTCCTCTTTTTTCTTGGTTGAATATGCATACGATCATTTTAAATTCTTTGTTGCGGTGTGATTAAAAATTGAAGATGTGTTAGCTGTATTCAATGCAGCCACAAAGAATTTGGTCTATGAACAGGGAGCTCATATTTAAAAAAAAAATTACTTTATGTTGATTTATTATTTGAAAGTGTCAATAGTGTATGTGTATGGTTCCTCATGACTCGTGAGAAGGGAAAAACTTGATGAGGTCTTATGGCTGCTCCCCAGCATTTAATATCAGATAAAAAGAACGGAAAAGAGATGGGCCGGTATAACTGCATAATCAGAAATTCACCTACTTTTTGTAACATGAAAGAAAACATGTTTGTAGACACCAATTTTATTTTACTTTATAAAAGGATAAATATCCGAGTTCTTCCTCTCTTTCACATTTAAAATGCCTTCAAATCCCAATTTTCAAATTCTTCTCCAATGATTTGCTTCTTGGTGATTGTCTTTAGGGATTCCAATTTTTGGAATTGTGCTCTGATGGCCTCCCTTATTGTAATCGCAATTACACACTTTCTAAGCTTACATAATTTTATATTGTTGCTTATGAGATGTGGGC
>JAYMTP010005352.1:0-13492 GCA_036897365.1 Geranium brycei
AATTAACGGAACGAAGCATTAAGCATAGATAAATTGAAATCACCCTCCTCGGCGCAACAAGCATATAAAATAATTACCTTGATTTCCCTGTTTCAATTAATCAGTTAATCGCCTCAAATCTCTAATCAAAATTAGTTCCTCATGTTCAACAATGTATATACAATAAACATGCTGATAATGATATTTAATTATACATGTGATCTATATGTTAAGTCGTCAATTTAACAATAAAACATGCATAATTAATTACAAGATAGTATTGAATAAGTAGAGTACACAAGAATATTGAATTGAAACTAAATCAATTAGGAATTTAAATAAGGTACAGAGAGGGGAATTAAGAAATATAAAACCCGGTTATTAATTCTCCATTGAGAATTAATTACATATGGTTGAAACTCCTCATGATCTTCATCTCTATAATGGCTCCAGCAGACTTCTGGAGCTCTCTGAATTGAAACGCATACTCTGGAAGTATAATTCGGAATATTTCGTAAACAACTGATGATTTCTCCAAATGCGGCTTCTGAGGCCCAAATTGGTGGACTTTTGTTGGGCTACTACGTTGGGCTTCTGAGGCCCAAGTTGGTGGCCACGGGGTGGCCTTTGTCTTGGTCACGGACTCGTGGCCCTTGGGCACGGGGCAACCTCATAAAATCCTCAAATTGGTCTATTTTGACCCGAAAATCTACATCTTTTATCCAAAAAGGTCGTGAAGTGAAAGAGACATAAAATATGGGCTTTTGTGCCCAAGCGAGATGAAAAGTGGGTAAAAATGTAGAAAAAAAATTGGTGTAATTTATCACTTATCAGCGGTGAGGGGTATGAGGGGTTGTTTCATCGATGAGGGAGTTGATGGGATTTGGTATTGGCGGAAACGAGTTACATAATAGAGTTCTGCTCTGATACCATATTAGATTGTTAAATGGAGAGTATTATATTCGATGATATAATACGATTACAGAACCAATGTATATAGGCTTTATGGGAGCTAGGTTTACAGGAGATACACGTAATATTAGGGTTACACGTAGTGGGTCTTAGCCCATATATTAATAGCTAGCAAGACAAAATTTGCTTCTTGAGCAAGACATAATAAATGGGTAGGGCTACAATAATTTATAACAAGTTCCAATTAATAAACAATAACTAATAAACACATATATATACATGTATGTATGTACATGTATGTGTGTGTGAGTTTATATATATATGGGGATGCATTTCAGTATAAACCGGTAGAACGTTTGAACCGTCCAAATTTCTACTAGGTGTTGGATCGCTAAAGATCTATGTGTGCGTTGTCTTAGCGTTAGACACGTAGCAATATAGTTCTACCGAGTCCATAACATTCTACCATTTCACACTAACATCTTACCAGGTCCATAACATTTTACCATTTCAAACCAACATTCTACCGGTTCGGACAGTTTATATTTATGCCCCGGTTTGTATTTGATTTCATTTCTATATATATACACACTCACACATGATTGTTAGATATTGTACAATAATATGAACAAATTGCGGAAATTAATAAAATTGTGAATACTAATGAATTAATAAAAGGCATGGTGGACACTTTCCTTGAAGTGTATTCGCTCTCCCTCGGGTGTTGGAATCAACGAGCGTACACCTCCCATGATACAACAAATTCAAACAACCACCGTACACCAAAGATCTAGTTCCGGCAAACTTGAACTTGTGCCTTTTACTATCACCATACTGACGAAGAACATTTGAGAAAGAGAAGAAGACGTCTTCATTTCTTCAACCAACAGACTTCTAAAATCAATGCAAATTAAAAGATGAAAATGAAAAGTTTAACATAAGTATTCAAGAGAATCAAATACACATTATGTGCACTATATCTCATGAATAAAGAGAAAACTTTTCAGTTTCATTCAATTAGGATTAAATATAATTTTCCTTTTTTCGCACAAGGAAAAGGATATAGAAGATAAGACTAACATACGATAATAAATCATTGAAAGTGTTATGTCAGGAGCAATAACTGGTTTAAACGGTTTTATCAATTTGAAGGGTTGGATCATATTATGAATGAAATTTGCACCCTGATTCTGGTAACAAGCGGTGCAAATTAAAATGGTGGGTTTATTCATTAACAATATTTGTGTAAAAGAGAAGGTTTCTCAGGGAAGCTCACTTGCTTTTGTATTTATGACACACCCTCTCTCAAGCCTATATTTAATCACATGTCTTCTCCTTTATACATCTCACCTCATGACATCATCACCCTTCTCTCCCCCCTCCCTCTCTCTATAGCAATGACACATCCAAAGTTTCCCCCCTCCCTCCTATTTTCAAATCCATCCCCACCCCACTAATAATAGAGCAAATGTGTAATTAGCACCTTATAAGACCTATTGGAACCTTAAAAATGATCCCATGTTCATGTTACTACTACAAGTTAATTTTGAAATCTCAAGTTGCATGAAGATAATCATGGGTAATTGATGGAATATCACGAGACAAAAGGACCCTTTACTCTTTTTCAATAGTGCAATCCAAACCCCACTTTGCTTTTTACTCGCACACATGAAAATAATATCCATAATGGTACCACCAAAGGTCAAACTTTAAGCAAGCATACAAAACAGAGTATTCACCCACACCTTTAGTGATAGAGAAAGAATTTGAGAGCAAGCCTTCCTCCAATTCAACCTCCATAAAGCTCTTTTGGTAGCTTCTTGCACTTAAAGCAACTTGACTTTCTATCCTCACTAGCTTGGTCCTAAATGTTCTTGCTTTATTTTCATGACAAAAGAATCAATCAAGCAAATAACCAAATTGTTGCCACTTGTTACGACACAAGAATTGTAATATAAAATTTACATGGAAAAAGAAAGAAGTCGTGTGACAATTTGAAAACAAAGACAAGAAGTTGACAATGTTTTCAAGAAATATGAATGATTAAATTTAAATTGATTTTGGTAGAGTAAAATTATAATGAGTACTTTCACTATTATCGTGAGTTATTAGTTGAGTTGTCCTCTAATATAGCCTCATATATAAAAACCTTAAGGACACGAGTTCAAATTACATGACTTGAAAAATATATTCTTATTCAAATTTCTATGGTATATTTTTTTTTTTTATCGGCAATAATTGAAGACATCCTAAACTACTAGCATGTACCAAGATTCGAACTCAGGACCTCACATATGTTAAGTGAGCTCCTTACCACTTGGCCCAACTTGTGTTGGTGCTTTTCTGGAAAATCCTTTAGCGAGAGTTGCATTATATTATTTTTCTCATGTTTCATTGTTCAGATCATGGACAATCTTCTTATTCTGTAAAATTTTCTTCGCTTTCTGGAAAATATCATTTTCTCTGCACATATAGTATGCCTATATCTGTTCAATTATCTGTCCAGTGGTGTGGTTTTGAATTGATTTGTGGAAATTGTGTTTTCCTGGGGTTTATGCCGTCCACATATCATATAGATGCTTCTGACTATAGTTGTGAGTTTTCCTGCGTTAATTGGGTGATTTTTTATGAATTATGCTCCCTTCCTGTACTGTTCAATTTGGTAGAAATAAGAAATTACTGTCGCTCCAGAATTTTTATGCTTTAATTGGCTAATGTTCAACTCCTTGGAAATAGTAGTAATTGAAGACTAACATGTTCGATTGTAAGTATCAATTATCCATTTAAACAATTTTTTGGTAAGAGAGCATTTGATTTGACTTTCTGTTTTGACCATGTCAATTCTTGCCTTATAATAATGCCTAGTGTGCTTGGGACTCATAACATGTTGTGCTCACACATGATTGACTATGTGATATATTATATTGAGCCTTACAGCTTACATGGATATATGTAGGATCTGTTATAAGAATTACTTAATTGTGGGCATTAGAATCGTACTCATCTACACGATATCATCACCCTTTCTCTTTCAAAATAAATTACTGGATTGTGTGCGTTAGAACTGTATCCATCTACACAATACCATCATACTTTCTCCTAAAAATAACTGCAGCTTAAAAGAATGTAAAAAGTGGCAAATGCCCAGGCAAGTGCTGGTTGCAAACTAGTATTGACCTGAAATGGGTTTGTTTCTTTTGATGTGTAAAGTGTTAGTAGTCATTATTGATATTGTTAAAGTCATTTTCTTGTGTTCCAATACAGTATTTTATTTGAAATTAATATGTAAGGAACCTTTTCCAAACTCATGCCTGTTCTGGATCAATTCTACACCATCCTTCTACTAAAACCATTAGTGAATAAGAGAACCCACACAAAAATCCATCACAGGGAGAGGATAATATTCACAGATAACCACCTTGTTTAGTTGCACTTAGTCTTAGTTGGTGACTCTTATATCTATAGCAAACCAGTCTTGTATAGATACAGAATAAAAGACTGAAGTTGCCCTCTTCAACATCCATCAGTGAATAGCAGGAAAAACACAAGAAGTTGTGTTTGTGCTTTGAAATGCAACCCTCTTATAGAAATATAATATATAAAAAACTTCTAGATTTGTATGTAAATGAATATTTCAGTCCAGTGTTTTAGGTAAAAAGGGGTTCTATCTTGAAGAGTGGGAAGAAGAATGATTAGGCATCTTAAACTAGCTTCTGTATAAAGATCTGACTTGCAATTGTTCTCTATGAGCCATTAGTCCCACTCTTATACATCCAGTACTATCCTATCGTTCTAAAAATTAGTATCCCCTTTGGTTATTTTTTGAATGTTTAACTTCCTAGATAGGCACGGGGACACTAATTTTGGAACGGAGGAAGTAATAAGTAATGTACAGATGCCTTTGGCCATATCTGGTTTCCTTCCTTACTACCTAAACTGAGCAAAATTAGAAAGGCAACAAAATTAAACCTGAAATGAATCATTTGTTAAGTGGACAAAACCTGTCATAGATCTTGGTTGATCTAAACATAGTAACATAGCAAGTTATATGTGCTGTAATTTGAGATGTATTGCAATTGGGCTCTCACACACTCAATGGTAATGTTTCATTTACGTAAGTAATATAAGGCATATTTTATTTGTATTGTTAATATGCAAGTCATTGTGCATATTGGGTTTACTTTCTGTAGCTGAAATAGTAAAGGGTGTATATTTAAATTACATTAGCTACCGACTATAATGAAGACCATTAGAGGAATAACAATCCCTAACATGAACATGAATGTAAAAAAATTAGTTTCTGATAATGCCAAGCATCACTTTGGATTATGTAGATAGACTGGAGGGACAAAAAGAAGAGGAAGTTAATTACCATTGGATTAAAATAAAGTATTTTGAGTGTATAATATGCAAGGTTCTAAAACTAGGGATAGACCAAAACTCAGCGAGCCAAAAAATAAGGATTTTTGAGAAATTAGGGTGAAATCGGAGAGAAATCTGCAACGTTCGTCTTATATCATACTTTACACACACATATATAATACAAAGATAGCTTCAAACAACTTAATAAGTTAAAACAAAAGCACAAATCATAGTTCAAAGAAAAATAATACGAGAAACAAGTTCAAACAATGATAAATAGATAACAAGTTAAAAAAAACTGGTCCACATTTGACTATCCCACATGGAGGAGATGATGACTGTTTGTTGACGAGCAGATCATTTTTAAAGTATATATAAAAAATAAAAATTGCATTGGACCAATTTACAAAACTGATGATATGCAAGGTTGATGTCATGGCATGGATCCAATTTATTGGCACTTTTATGTAGGTATCTAACTATACTGTAGGTGTTTTTTTTTTTGAAATATTTGCAACTTTTTTAATTTAAAGTATTCAATGAACTGGCATGTACTATTACTCTGATTCATTACTAGTTTCTTATGCGATAATATTTCTCTTATTTTTCCATTGAATTGAAATAAACTATACTGAATTTGAGTGTATGAAATGCAAGGCTGATGTCACGTATCCAATTTAATTGCACTTTTATGTAGGTATCTAACTACACTGCAGGGGGTCTATCAGAAATATTTGCAACATTCAAATTTGAAATATTCAATGAACCATCCTATACTATTACTCTGATTCATTACTAATTTCTTATGGTAACATTTGTTTTCTTTTTTGCTAGGTGGAACGAAGGATTTGCTTGTCCAAAGAGGCAAAAAGTGTGTTAGAATTTTTGAAGCAGAAAAGACTTCAACGAATGAAACTAGAAATTTTTACTGAGACTAATGATAATATAATGATAAGGAGTGGGGGAGACGCTCTAAGAGCTTCTGGATCGTGTGGTTTCAAATTACACGGCAGTGCTGATGGGAATGACGACATTCCAAAGCGCAAGGTGGATAAGTTTTACACAAGTGATCTAGATTGGGTTGAGAAAATCCCAGAATGTCCTGTATATTTTCCTACTGTGGAGGAGTTTGAGGATCCCTTGATTTATTTGCAGAAGATAGCCCCAGAAGCTTCCAAATACGGTATGTTGGTTCTCATGTTTACATCTTTTGCATTCACTACTATTGCCATCTAAAATCTTAACTCTGTAATTTTTTTACCCAATTTGTTTGATGTAATATTCGGACATTTATCCCAGTGATCTCAGATCTCCCTTGTACCAACTCATCCAGACACGTGAAGAGATTTTACTTGATTGCCTGAACATCTTGCGTGTGTCAACTGTCTGTGTTAGGTCATGCCTTTCTTTTTATTGGTTTTTTGTACCTAGTGAAATAACACCAACATAACCTCAAACTTGTGTGACTGATGAAGTCTGAGTTGTTTGTGAAAGGTACGACTAAAGGTTGTAACCAGCACTTAATATGGTTGATCTTATGGCACACTGGATAAAATAGGCGATCAATGTCTTACTTTTTACCTATTTGTATCAAGCACTAGGCTACAACTTATGGTGAGTTGCAACTTTTCTGGAACTGTTAAAACCTGTTTCTTTTTTTCCCCTTGCAACCTTGGATGTCTGATAACTGAGTTCTACTGTTTTGAACTTCTTATATGTTGTACGCATTTTTGAAATTTAGGGAATGAATCCATGAAAAAGGCACCTTTTAAAGTTATTTATTCTCCTTCACCCTCCTTCGTCTTTCTGTCTCTTTAGGCGCTTCTAATCTGATAACCTTCTAAAAAGTCAAGTTGGGCTCTTAAAATGGAAACTAACACTAAACAGCCCTGTGCCTTTTCATAACTCTAAAATTTTCAGGTATATGCAAAATCATTTCCCCTATGAGTGCTTTTGTTCCTGCTGGGGCCGTGTTGATGAAAGAGAAACCAGGATTTAAGTTCACAACTAGAGTACAACCTCTTCGTCTTGCTGAATGGAATACTGAAGACAAGGTTACATTTTTCATGAGTGGAAGGTGAGATCTCCTCTTGCATGGGACTAAAATGATGTCATGATAATTCTGTTCTGATTTTGAGTAAGAATTTAACTTTTCAGAAATTATACATTTCGTGATTTCGAGAAAATGGCGAATAAGGTGTTTGCTCGTAGATACTATAGTTCTGGATGTCTTCCAACCGCATACATGGAAAAAGAATTTTGGCATGAAATTGTCTGTGGGAAAACAGAAACTGTTGAATATGCATGCGATGTTGATGGTAGTGCCTTTTCATCTTCTCCCAATGACGAGCTTGGAAATAGCAAATGGAATTTGAAGGTTTTGCTTCATCCATTATCTCTATTTCTTACTTTTACTTTCTTCTGGTAGGTTCTTTTGCTAATGTATCTAAAAAATAAGTGTCCCATTTTCTTAATTCCATGTCCCCAAATAACCAATCTTTCATATAATGTTTTTATCAGCAATAACCACAAGTTTGGATCCTTCCTATGAGTTGGTTACAACTACTTACTAGGTTAGCACATAGTAGCTAAGGGGCGTGAGGGGAAAGTCAAACACTAATTCCGCTAATCCTCATTTTTTAGAAAAGTCAAATAGGAAACTTAATATGGGAGTGGGAGTATTCGTTTTTTAGTTAGGCATCCTAGATATGGGTGTTCCTTTTCTGTTTTGTTTTTTCAAAATGGTTTTCTCGTAGTGTATGACTGTGTTTCACAATCTGGATGCTCTCGGGAATCTGCAGTTAGCGAAAGAAGTGATCGAATATAGAGGAAAAGAATCATAAACACAACTTTACTCTCTGTAAGTAATATAAATCTTGCCGCAGCATTATTCACTATGTTTGGAGCGGAAAGTATTTCTAATCGATATGCTACAATTAAGCTGATGTCATAAGTAGGCTCTACCAGGTGATTTGATCTGCTTATTTTTCTAAAAGAATACAATGAAGTTTCATGTGACATATCTATTCTTAAGTTTTTAATGCTATATGCTTTACATTCCAGCTCATTCTAAATTTCATCAACGTATGTCACATCCTGTATGCATGGTATCTTCTGGCATACAGATTTGCTATTCATCAATAAATTTTCAATTTTTTGTGTACTACGCCGTTATTTTGGCATATCCCATCTACCTGTTCTTATATGTTCTTATTTAATTTCAGTCACTTTCACGGCTTTCCAAATCTATCTTGCGTCTTCTCGAAACATCAATTCCGGTAATAAGAAAATACGTCCTTCAGTTGATCTTTGGTTTTACATAATATTCCTCTGGCTTACACTGGGTTTAATTTCAGGGAGTGACTGATCCCATGCTTTACATCGGAATGCTATTTAGCATGTTTGCTTGGCATGTGGAAGATCATTATTTGTACAGGTAAATACTGGTCTTATCCGAGTTTCAGTGTACCACCAATGTCCAATGTTTTTATGCTTGGGTCATATCCTATTTTTCATTAATATATATTTAATTTCTTATATTTTTATTATGGCAGCATCAATTATCATCATTGTGGAGCTTCCAAAACTTGGTATGGCATTCCAGGGCACTCAGCTTTGGAATTTGAAAAGGTGGTCAGGGAACATGTGTATGCTCACGACATTCTCTCAACCAGTGGGGACGACGGTGCTTTTGATGTACTTTTGGGGAAAACTACCTTGTTTCCTCCAAACATTTTGTTAGAAAATGATGTCCCTGTTTTCAAGGCTGTGCAAAAGCCTGGAGAATTCGTTATCACCTTCCCCAGAGCATATCATGCAGGATTCAGTCATGGTACAATATTTGTTTTTGAGATCCTGGTATTATGTCGACGTGGTGTTTTTTAAAATTAATGAACAAACCAATGAGTGGGTGTAACATGCATACATACACATGATACTCTCTCGCTTGCTCACACATGCGCAAAAATATATCAGAAATACTAAAATCATGCTCTGTAAATCATAGGTTTCAACTGTGGTGAGGCGGTGAACTTTGCAATTGGTGATTGGTTTCCTTTGGGAGCTGTTGCTAGCAGGCGTTATGCGCATCTTAACAGGGTGCCTTTGCTTCCTCATGAAGAACTTCTATGTAAAGAAGCCATGCTTCTCTATACAAGTTTAGAACTTGAAGATTCAGATTATTCATCTGCTGACTTGGTTTCTCACCGTTGTATTAAGGTTTCATTTGTGAATATGATGCGATTCCAGCATCGTGCTCGCTGGTCTCTAAAGAAATCAGGGGCATGCACTGGTGTTTCTCCTAACCATTATGGAACCATTCTGTGCAGTCTATGCAAACGTGATTGTTATGTAGCTTTTCTTAATTGTGACTGTTACATGCACCCTATATGCCTTCGACATGGTATGTTTGCTTAGCATTGTGCTATAGACTAATATGCTTCAAGTTTATTTATTTATTTTTTTCATATCTGATAAGTATCTGACTTCCCTGATGAAAATATACTAGGTGTTGAGTCAGTTGATTTCTCATGTGGGACCAATCGAATTCTCTTTCTGAGAGAGGATGCATCAGAAATGGAAGCTGCAGCCAAGAAATTTGAGCTGGAAGAAGGAATGACAGATGATATTCAAATGCTTGCTAAAAGTGGTGATGATTTGTATTCATACCCTTTATCAAATATGTTTTGGATCACTAAAGAGGATGGATACTCTCCTTATTGCCGGACAAACTTTGAGTTAAGTCTTGACCAGCCACAAGGTCCACATGCTGGGTCTCATGGCCAACTTATGCCAGGCTGCGGGACACAAAACTTTGAACCTCAAGTATCAGAAAATTCCATTTCCTGTGCTGCATCAACTCTTTGTTCTCTCGCAGAGCTATTTGAAAGTTCATCTACAAGTACAACTAATAATGTAAGGCCTAGCTTTATGATTGCCAGTTTGGCTGCTCCTTAGATTACCATATTATTAACTCAGCAACATGTCTAAAGTAAATTAATTAATGCTTTTACTGTGTTAATCTACATTCAGGTACAGGGGCACACTAACTTCAGTGTACTGAGAATCTTGATTCTGTAAAGTTTTCTGAAGAAGCATCTCATACAGCATGTGAATCTTCTCTGTCCTCTCGATCCTGTAATGAAAATACAAATACCAATTCAGGTAATCTACAGGACTCAGAGGTCAGGTCATCGGTCGATCAGGACAGTCATGATTCTGACGTGGGGATATTTAGGGTGAAGCGTCGTTCTTCTTTGAAAGTGAATAGAGTAGTTATCAATGACGTCGATTCTTTGCAGCATCAGGTTTGGCTTTACGAAGTTTGTTCCTGTTGTGTTGTTGGGTGTCTTTAATTAATTAAGAATTTCTACTAGTTGCAAGTACTAGTATTAGTTTGCTGAGATGTATGATTGCGCAGGGGCTCGAGCGACTGAAGAAAATCCAACCAGAAGGAAGATCTAGGCACTTGACTAAACGAGAGTACTGCAGAACTGATGACCCAATTATTACATCTTCACGTCAGCAATTTCCAGATAGATCGTCCAAGAACCAATTTCCTAGAGGAGGCATCATTCCTATCTCTATCAAGTTCAAGAAATTGGCCAGTGAAGAAGAAAAGAACCAATCGAGAGGAAACCAATGGGAAATGGGAATGAGCTCAAGGGACTCGGAAGCTGCGAAGATTAGGCCGAAACGCCTTAAAGGCAAAGGTCCGTCGTCAATGATCACGTAGAGGGTGACAGACTAGCTAACAACAGTTGTGTCTATAAACATGGAAGAAGCCAAGATATAGATAGATTGTGGGAAGGGGCAAGCACTGACCTAGGATAACAAAACAAAAATCATATTCTTTATGGCAAGGCCTCAAATTAGGGCTGATTTGCGCATGGATGGTGATATTTTGGGGTACTCCTGCAGGGTTGTTTTTGTGTCCTTGGCAGGACAAACTTGTGCGGAAGGTGAAAATAGTAGACTGGGAGGATGTACATTTGTTTTTATAGGGTTCATTTTTTTTCATCAAATCTGTTCTGGTAAAGAAAGTGGGGCATTCCTACTATTTCCTTTAATCAAAGCTTGTCTGCTGCTTCCCTTTCTGATCTTTATTCTTTTCTTTTTGTAGCATTTATACCATTGAATAAAAGAGTATCTGGAGAAAATTCCCATTTTATTTGTTTTCTTCTCGTGTTATGTTGATCAACCGAGTTTGATGATTCCTATGGGATCCTTTGAGCCCTAGGTCGTCTCTATGTTAAATAAACCTAGGTAAGCGAATGATGGCCATTAACAATTTTTATGAATTTTATTTTATAATCAAACTTGATATTATAATTGAATTAAAAGTGAAATTAAGTTTAATAATATTTTCATTTTGTCATACATGAGCTGACACACTTCTTACATAAATGAAATTAAGTTTAGTGATATTCTCATTTTATCATACATGAGCTGACACACTTTTTACAAAGAGTTTGACGAATACTTTGTAGCGGTTTAGGATATAAACAAAATAGAAAAACCTAATATTAATTGGTGACAAAGCAAACATGATATACTTGATTATTCCAAACACCCCTCACGTGCAAGCCATATAACACGAGTTTTGCATGTGGATCAAGAATTATAGGAGCAAACATAAACGTCGAACAACGCCGGTGCAAAACATCTCTAATCATGATGATTTTATTGGCATGAGGACAAGTAATTTTTAAGAAAATCCACCAAAACTTTTTAAGTAACTATTTCAGATAATGATGGTGCGACACTTACGTTGCAAGGTAAGAGATTAGTAAACTAGATTGTGTGTGACCATGTAGATTGTGTGTGACCATGTAGGCTCATGAGTCATTAGCAAATGACCTCAAATCTCCATTTGATCCATTCATCATAAGTGGTCTCTAGTAAAACATTATGATTATTACCCAATGATCATGAAGATCGGTGATTCGACTTAACCTCTTTGTTGTAATTATCATAATCCTTTTGTCACTAGATATCTTGTTTGAACATAAGACATAGATTCGTCACCCTTATATATTCAAACATGTTTCTTGACACTGAGATGACTGAATGCATTAACTCCTTATCAATAGTACGGTCGTACATTCATTTTCAGTCATACTCTACAAGAGGCCTAAACAGATATTGTTCCCACTAGTACGTGAGGGACAAATCCCTTGACCGTCATTCGTATTCCTCATATAGTTCGTTCCTAAGCCAATCATACCCGTTATGACCATCCTGTTACAAACAGCGTTTGGAATACATCAAACTTAGGAAGTGACTATATAGGAAACCATAAAAACTCCAAAGTCCTTAAGGATTCAATGATACTACGACAACTGAGAATGCTCATGACTGTATCTATGACATATTGCTCAGGTCGGGTCGTCCAATATCATTTCTCCAAATAATATATATGATCTGACTTGGTAACCTTTTACCCATGATCAGTAGAACGTGATCATCAGGCATCCTCATATTGGTTGTTATATATAAGCTTTTTGACTAGGGACCTGTCAAGTACAATTTCTAGCAATATCATTGCACTGTATAAGGGTTCTACTATCAAAGACCCCCCTCTGATAACCCTAGACGAAATAAAGTACTTAACTTATTATCATAACACAATAATATTAAAAGTGATGTTTTATTGCTAATAAAAGATATAACATTTACATGAATGTGATTGACCTAAGGCATATTTCCTTCACAAAGGTCCTCTCGATTCTAGGTTTTCTTGCTCCTTCGGGGTTTGCCACCATAAAACTCTGGAGTAGAGGAACTGACATGCGTGTTGCGTTCTTCAGTTGTAATTGGGACATCCACAAGCACCAAAGTCGACGAAGAGAAAAGTCCATCCTTCTTCAGTGGAAACACATGCTCAAAAAACTCGGCGTCTCTTGCCTCAAATATGGAAAGATCATGTAGAGACATGAATTTGTAGGCGGCACTATTTTGAGCATACCCGATAAAAACAAAATCATAGGTTTTGGGACCAATGTTGGTTCTCTTCGGAGGAGGTAAACATACATTAGCTAAATACCCTTCACCTTCAGGAAACTCGGGTTTGGGGTGTAACCTTTCTATAACTCGTAGGGGGGTCTTGTCAAGATTCTTCTATGGAAACTTTTTAATAATGTAACAAGCCGAGAGAACTACTTCCCCCCCCCCCCCCCCACCCCCCCCCGGAAGCGCAACAACAGAACAAAAAACAATCACCTTTTTTTCTACGTTTCGT
>JAYMTP010005353.1:0-13490 GCA_036897365.1 Geranium brycei
TCAACTAAACTAAAAGTCCCACATGAACAATTAAGAACAAGAAAATAGAGAGGTTATTTACAATAACAGAGAGATGCTCCGCCGATCTCCTCCTCCGTTGTGTCCTGCTCCCATGGTCGCATGCTTGTCCTCACCCGCCCCTCACCCAAGCCCGTGACCGCCCCGATCGCCGTCGTCGCTCAGACCCAGGTCCCAGATCGGCTCCGATCGGACCCAATTCCAGATCTTATCTCTGTGCGCCCTCTGGGCTCAACCGGATCTCCACCGATGATCCCGCCGCCGGGGGAGGAGGTGGTAGTGACGTCGCCGAAGCCGAGCTCCAGAGAATTAAGAAAATTGTTGTCGGAGAGAGACTCACGGAGGAGGTAGATCTGGATGGTGAAGTTATCGTGAAGGGGACAGAATCTCCAAAAAAACGCCCAGAAAATCATTTACGTAAGAGAGAGACTCGCGGAGGAGGTAGATCTGGACCGGTTGAGTCCAAATCCGGCGCTGCGCAGCGGCACCGGCTTAGGCGGAGGAGGCGGGGAATCGAGGGGACGAAATCCCCAATAAAATGCCTAGAAAATCATCTTCATCAGAGAGAGACTCGTGGAGGAGGTAGATTTGGACCGGTTGTGTCTAGATCTGGTGCTGCGCAGCGGCACCGGCTTCGGTGGAAGAGGCGGGGAATCGAGCGAACGGTGGAGGAGGCCATGGATAGAGAGAAGAGAGAACTAGACAGATGTGTTTGGGAGAGTAATTGAGAGAAGACAGAGAGAGGTAAGAGTTAGGTGAGGAAATTTGGGAGTTGATAAGGTGGGAGAGAGAGGTGAGAGTTGTGTGGATGAGATTGAATACGTGAGAAAGAGAGCGACGCGTGACGCGTCGGTGGGTCCGTCACGTGGGTTCGTGTGAAAAACCGAATTTTTATAATAATATATATTATATAATATATATTTTATATTATATATTATAAATTAACCGGTCGGTTCCGGTTAACCGCGGTTATTGAAATCAATAACCGCAGACCGGACCGGTTGTTACCGGTTTTGACAAATCAAAACCGAATTGGTACCAGTTTGTACCGGTTCCGGTTTTGGTCGGTTCCGGTCGGTTTTCCGATTTTCGGGTTTATATGGACACCCCTAGGTGCAGATGCACAGTTATGGTACATTAAGCTGAACCGGGAACATCCACAAATGTCTTGGACTGTTTTCAAGCATTTTTGCAACATGAGATTTGGGTCGCAACTCATAGGTAACCGTCTCGGAGCTTTGTCCAACCTTCGACAAACCGCAAGCGTGGAAGAATACCAAAGACAATTTGAAAAATTGTCCGCACAGGTTCCCTCACTTTCTCCAGAACAAGAGGTGTCCCTTTTTATTAGTGGGTTGAGAGAGTATTGCTGAGGATGTCGAGGTTCAGAGACCAACGGATTTGATGACGGCAATGGGGTTAGCTCGGTTGTATGAACCAAGGCATGGAAAAGATCGAGCCGAAGTACCGCCTGGTGGAAGAAGCAATCCAAACTGGGCAACAAGGGGTCCATCTAAAGCTCCATTCATGAAAAGAATTTCAAGAGCTGAGCGAGCGGAAAGGATGGCAAAAGGTCTATGCTTCAATTGTGATGAAAAATTCGAACCAGGACACCGATGTAAGAAGTTGTTTTGGTTGGAAGTAGTGGAAGAGGACGAGGACCATGAACCAGAGGAGAACGAGCCGGAGATATCGCTCCATGCAATCTCCGGGGCTACCTCTGCCCAAACAATGAAGATCGAGGGCAAGATACGGAACCAGCGGGTTATACTTTTGGTGGATTCTTGATCCACACATAGTTTCCTTGACGAGGCCATCGCTCGGAAGCTCAGGGTACCAATGGAGTCAAGGTCAAACCTCCGCGTCACAGTAGCCAATGGGGAGCAACTCCGAAGCCTGAGGTTATGCCGAATGGTTCCAATTTGGTTAAGCACACATATTTTTCCCTTAGATTTATTTATCTTACCACTGTGTGGCTTTGGAGCAGTCTTAGGTGTGAACTGGTTGCGCACCTTGGGTGACATAAACTGGAGTTTTACAAGGATGCAAATGGAATTTCAGTGGTCTGGTGAATGGGTGAAGCTGCAAGGCTTGACAGAGGACAAGCTTAAACCAACAATATCATGTCTTCATGGTGGAGATGACCGAGACAAACAATTGAGGTCCATCATCCATGAGGCAGCACCCATCTTCGCAATGCCGGGAGGACTGCCGCCGACTCGGAGCTGCAATCATCGTATTCACCTCCAACCCGGAGCCGGTCCTGTAGTGGTCAGGCCCTATCGGTATCCACATGTGCAGAAAGACGAAATCGAACACCAATGTAGGGAGATGCTCCAACATGGTATCATCCGGCCGAGTCGGTCACCTTTCTCTTCCCCGGTGCTACTGGTACCTAAGGCGGACCAAACTTGGCGGTTTTGTGTGGACTATCGCGCTCTCAACGAGAAAACAATAAAGGACAAATTTCCGATACCCGTCATCGATGAACTGTTGGAAGAATTGCATAGAGTACCTCCGAAAATTCATTTTGGTATTTTTTGATGATATTCTCATCTATAGCAAAACCTGGGCCGACCATTTACATCATCTTCGAGTGGTTTTTTCTATTCTCACGTGCTCATTTTTTTGGAAACAAAACAAGTGTTTGTTTGCCCAAAAACAGGTTGCATATCTCGGACACATAATTTCAGCTGAAGGAGTAGAGGCTGATGCGGACAAGGTTCGAGCCATGCAACAATGGCCACTCCCGGCAACACCGAAGGCCTTAAGGGGGTTCCTCGGCCTCACTGGCTACTATCGCAAGTTCGCCCAAAATTATGGGTTGATCGCCGCACCTCTGACGGCCATGCTGAAGAAAAACTCTTTTTTATGGACGTCTCAGTCCCGGGAGGCATTCGAGAAACTCAAGGCGGCCATAGTGTCCATGCCGGTATTGGGACTGCCGGATTTCCGCAGCCCGTTTGTTGTGGAGTGCGACGCCTCTGATTCGGGGATAGGTGCAGTGCTACAACAAGAGGCCAAACCCATTGCCTACTTCAGCAAGCCTTTTGCAATCCGCCATATGAAGTTGTTGGCGCACGAAAAGGAGCTGATCGGGTTGTCTAAGGCTGTCCGGCACTGGTGGTCATACTTATGGGGACGGGAATTTCTCATCCGAACTAATCACTTCAGTTTAAAATACTTGCTGGAACAACGAATATCAACATCGCCCCAACAAAGGTGGCTAACCAAGTTGTTAGGCTTCAATTTTAAAGTCGAGTATCAAGCGGGGCGTGAAAATATAGTAGCGGACGCTCTATCGAGGCGAAATGAAGACCATGGTCAGCTCGTAGCCGTGTCCATGCCACATGTGGAGATTTTGGCCCAATTAGCAGCTGATAAAGCCAACTCAACCGAACTGCAGGAGCTGCACCGTCAGGTGGAGGCGGGTGAGCTACCGACGACGTGGGGTATTTGTGAGGGGCTGATTTCGTTTAAAGGAAGAGCTTTCCTTCTCCCTGATTCGTATCTTGTGCAGGTGATCTTATCTGCCATTCATGACCGGCACCACAAAGGGTACCAAAAGACGCTAAAGAGAGTGTCGGCAGATTTTTTTTGTAAGGGCATGAAAAAGTCAGTTCGTGATTATGTTTCAGCATGCTTGGTTTGCCAAAGAAATAAGGCAGAGCATCTTCAACCGGCGGGACTACTCCAACCCTTGCCGGTCCCGACTCAGGTATGGGCCGATATTTCAATGGACTTCATCGACGGCCTTCCGTGTTCGAAGGGGAAAACGATTTTATTCGTGGTGGTTGATCGCTTTTCTAAATATGCCCACTTTATTCCCATGTCTCATCCCTACTCCGCTATTTCGGGGGCTAGAGTTTTTTTTGATCAAGTGGTCAGGTTGTATGGGATCCCGGAAACGATTGTGAGTGATCGGGATGCGGTTTTCACAAGTACATTTTAGAAGGAGCTGTTCCGCCTCAACGGAACCGGGTTACACATGAACACGACCTACCACCCACAAACTGATGGTCAGACGGAGGTAGTAAACCGAACAATTCAAATGTATCTAAGGTGTTTCACTGGTGATCATCCCCGCAAATGGTTGAATTGGATAGCATGGGCAGAATATTGCTATAACTCCAGCTACCATTCGACTTTAAAAATGTCTCCATTTGAGGTAGTTTATGGGCGTACCCCTCCAAGATTGTTAAGCTACTGTCAAGGGTCCGCGCGTGTGGAGGCGGTGGACTTGAGCTTCGGCAGCAGAATGATCAGCTTCAAGAGTTACGGGAGCAGCTGCAACGGGCGCAACAAGTGATGTAAACCCGATATGATGGCTCCCACAGGGATGTTCAATTCGAAGTAGGGGACCAAGTATTGCTCCGCCTTCAACATTACAGACAAGGGAGTGTGGCTGCGAGGCGCGACAAGAAACTAGCTCCGAAGTTCTATGGTCCGTTTCGAGTATTGCAGAAGGTCGGGCCGGTCGCGCATATCGCTTGGAGCTGCCGGACACCGCGCACATTCACCCAGTCTTGGCCACGAACCAGCTCGTAAATCGGCAATGAGGATTCTGGAAGTACGAAAGGAACATGGACGAACAAAAATGCTAATTCATTGGTATGGGCTATCCCCTGCGGATGCATCATGGGAATCATTACGGACTAGCCGGACTTCGAAGCCCTGTTTGGAAGGGGAGGATGGTGTTAGGAGTCCTGGTAGACTCCAACCTCCTTGGCCGAGGCACTACCAAAGGAGGAGGCTGGAGGATAAGGATAACAAGGACTGAGGATAAGTACTTTAATTTAATTTTAATTGTATTAGTTGGATTAGTTTGTAAGCAATTGTAACAGGATCAGGATCATGATTAACCTGATTCCTTAGTTAGTTTGGGTACTGCTTCTCGGTTATAAATACCGGAAGAAGAAGATGAATAATGCATTGAATTTCATAAACTCTTAAGTTACCTCAAAGAGATCCGGAGTTCTCTCTATAACGAATTCCATTGCAGGCATAGGTCGGAAGAACAAGCTCGGTTCTCCGCCGAGCCTCCCTCGTTCCAAGTACACAGGTCCTATAACCCGATCCCAACGAGGGGACCGTATCATATCATCTGAACCCTTATCTTTACAGATTTCACAATATTGATGAATTTGCCTTTAGAACTTAACATGGAAATGGGATGGGTCGAAGTTGATTGGAATCAGTATGATTGTTTTGTTTACACTTCTCATGATTGTTAATATTAGTGCATTGAGCTCTCATAACAATGCCATATTTTTAAATCATTATTTTATGTATAACATCCCAGAAAAAAAAGAAATATATATTTGGAGCTGTGTTCTAAAACTCTCTAATTCTCATTAAGTTGTTTGAAAGTAATAAAGGACGGATTAGAGACCACGTTCAATCAATGTAAAAATTTATGATTTATCTAATTTATCTATTCTCTATAGTTCTCAATTAATCCTTTAATCTAATTTATTTTTAATTTATTGTTTTACTAATTTTTGATTAGTTTGTAGAAGCTCATCTCTAATAGATTAGCGCCTAACTATTTTTAGAACAACTAGAACAATATTAGCAGAGTGTTTGTGTGTGAACTACATATCTATTGACAATCACTTCAAATATGGGAAGGGAGAGGACATTTTTTAGAAATTTCTTACTAATATTGAGAAGGTGTTGTTGGCAATGGCATGTTGTTGATAAGGCTATGAAATTTTTGGCCCTATATAAATTAATGCAATGACATAATAATTATTATTAACCTTATCAAAATAAATACCCACAATCAATCTATCTTACTCACTTTCTGTGCAATAAGTATATTCCTATTGGGTAGGCCCCATGGAGAATATTGACAGGTACCCTTTTCCCATTTCCAAAACTTTAAGTTAGGGATGATGGAAATTTTCGAACCTGACAAAATATTATATATTAATTAAGTAAAAAATGAAAATTATTAAATATGTCCTTCAATCAGCTTGTCTTCACCCAATGAAAAGAATAAAAATATTTTCAAATCAACCAAACTGGATATCTCAGCCCAATAAAATATGATAATATAAACGTTATTTAAAAATTTTAGGTACTAATCAGATTAAAAAGATTTTTATTACAATAGATAAATGTTTTTTTCATTAATTCTTGATTAATCATTTTTTTTTAATTTTTTTTTTGAATAGTCACTGATTTATTTTGAAGATCAAATAATCTCTGATTAGTCTCTATAAATTTGGATTAATCCTTCAATTTATTTTAAGATTCATTACAGACTAATTCTGAATTAGCCTCTCTCATCCCAGGAGCACCTGCCCTTTTGAACAGTTGTGAAATTACATATCTACCCCTGTCAAAACAAATCAATGTTCATGCAAAAAAAGAGGAAGCTTCCGCAGAGTGAAAAAAAAGGAGAGTTACGGATCACATGGAAATGTAGCAATCAGTCTCCTTCATTTCTGGGCCTTTCTCGTTTCCTTTTATCTGGTAACTATTGCCATCTCCCTCCACGCCACACCTTCTCCAAATGGCTCTTCGAATCTGCTCAGGTACTTCGCTGTTTCCTCTCCAACCCTTCTCCGATTTCCCGTCAATTTCTGAGATTCGATCGTCAAAACTCGAGAAAGGTACGGATTATGGGTTCTGGGTAAGGACCCATGGGATCGGATTGGTTGTGATTGTGTTTTTTGAGATTAGATGGCGGTTTTGTGGACCCATTGATCGGATTGATGATTTGGTGAGTTTTTGGGGGGGAGAAGAAGCACCTAGAGAGCTTGATTCAGCATTTTTTTGGTGGGTGGAGAGTTGGGTTTGTGGAGCCTTGTGATGATGGTTCTCTGATTTGTGATATTTGGTATTTGATGGATTCATTGTAATGGGATTTGGTTGTTTTTATGATTTCTGAATAGAATCAGATAGGAAAAGAAGATGATTCTTGATTGTGATGATCGGTAGTTTAGTAGCATTCTGGCATGTGATCCTGATTTGTATGTGTTGGTTCAGTAATTTGTATATTTTAAAGTGTTTTGTTCCATTTGTAGGATACTCAATTTGTGTGTTTTGGTTCAATAATTTGCATTTTAAAGTGGTTTGTTCCATTTGTAGGATACTCAATAGTTCAACTTGTATGTTTTGGTTCAATATATTGCACTTTAAAGTGTTTCGTTCCATTTGTAGGATATTCAATGGTTCAATTTGTGTGTTTTGGTTCACTATATTGCATTTTAAAGTGTTTTATTCCATTTGTAGGATATTCGATAGTTCAATTTGTTTGTTTTGGTTCAATAATTTGCATTTTAAAGTGTTCTGTTCCATTTGTAGTTCAATTTGTATGTTTTGGTTCAATAATTTGCATTTTAAAGTGTTTTGGTCCATTTGTATGATATTCAATAGTTCAATATGTTTTGGTTCAATATATTGCATTTTAAGGTGTTTTGTTCCATTTGTAGGATATTCAATAGTTCAATATGTTCATTAAGGTTCTGATGAATTCGTTCTCTTTGACAGTGCTATGATCCTTCCTTTTACCATCTTGGTCGGATTCGGGATTAAAGCAAGGTACTACCGTTGGAGCAGCTAATTTTCTCGGTAAACTGAAATCATATCCCTTCTTGAGGTCGCTGGTACCAATCCACACGCTGGCGGTATTGCTGATTAATCATAAAATTTAATAAAATAAAATAAAATGTCTGCTTATGCCCACCAGATGGAGCGGCAGTTCTCTGCCCAAAGTCTCTCGAGTAGAGGAGGGTCGGGTATGCCATACTTTCTTGCTCATTTTCACACGTTCTTGTGTAGTATCAGGATTTTGTGCTGATATGCCATGGCGATAATAATTGTTTATCATGGATCACAAATATTTTATAGGGCAAATTGCAAAAAGTAGTTGTGACTATTCTTTTTTTTTTTTTGCAAAATGCCTAATTTCATCCAAAAATGACCCTGAAATTAAAAAATATATTTTTTCTTTCCAACTCGAGATTGTCTATTATTTTTCTATTCTCCAACCACCAAGTTGGTTTGACTCCCCCTTTTCATTGTCGTGTTATCAAGTCGCGGCCGGTGATATACGATCGAAGAATAGAAAAACCGACGAGTTCTAGTTGGAAAAAATATAATTTTATTTTTTTAAAGAATAGTTCTAGGGATATTTTCGTCTATTTTGGACAAAATTACACATTTTGCAAAAACATGGTAAGTTGCACAGCCACATTTTGCAAAAACATAGTAAATTGCACAGCCACATTTGCAAAAATTGAATAGTTCACGGCTGCTTTTTGCAATCTTCCCTATTTTATATGAGTGCCTGGAAAGCAAATTTGGAAAACATATATTGAAATGGGATCCAGGTTTGTTCCCATCGAGTTGGTCTGTACTGAAAAGTTTTTTTTTCCAAACAACAAGTATATATTGAAATGTATGTTCATCTGTATAGAGTTTACTCGTACATATAAGAATCTTTATATTTTGTTTCTTATTTTCTCAGCTGGCACGGATGTAGAAAGCCAGTATCCGATGGAGTCTGGTTTTTACATGACGTCTTTTGCCGCAACAATCTTCATCGCTGCAATAGTGACTATCGGGATTCTGATGGTCACTCTTCTCATTACATTAACCGTAATGTTGCAATCTTGCGAAAGTCAGAGTGCTGGGGTTATTGAAAATAAGAAACTAGACGATGAATACAATCGTTGTAAAAATCTTGCTCTGCACGCGGAACTCAACAGATTGAGAACGGGCGACTTTCCTTCAGATTGCAAGAAAATTGCAACCCGGTATATCAAAGAAGGCCGATATGGGATAGACTTGAACGATACATTGTTGATGGCTGAGAGTTACTTCAGTGGCATTACTCCACTTGAAGATGGTTTAGATGTGGTGTTAATGGACATAGACGACGTGTTTGCTTCAAGGTCTCAATGCAATGATCTGCTGATGCACGGGTAAAATCTTTACTCTATCATTGCACTTACAATTAGGTTCTAACACTCGGGATTGGGGAGAACTTGGAGAGAAGTTGGAGAGCAGTTGGCAAAATTCGTTTTATATTGAATAAAAATACATATAAATATTTCATATATGATTCAAATGAAAAACAAAAACAAAAATATTTTAGTAATATGAGATAGTTTCAAACAACTTAATAAGTTAAAACAAAAACACTATATATACAGTTTGTCAAACTCTCTCAAAACAGACGGAAAATGGGTCTAGTGACCTCTATTTTTTTTCTTCAAAATGGCATAAAAATTACATGTTTTTTTTACTTAAAAGCTTAAGGGTTTTTCGTCTTCTCAATTCTTTTTTAATGGTGCATAAAAGACAACTTCACAACAAGTTCTTGCAATAAACATAGTACACTGTCATTCCTTTCCTTACAAAGCAGACTAGGTCTGTTTGTATGGTACACTTGTATGTAATGTCTCTAATTATGGTAGTTTCAAGCTTATATATATCTGCTTCTTGGTTATAGCGATTCTATCGAAGAGGCACAAACTCTGAAGTGCAAGCTTATTTTGACATTATACACGAAACTGCAAGCTGGTGGATGGAAAGTGACACTGTTATCCAGAATGCCATCCAAACACCGAACTGCTGCTATAGATCACCTCGTTTCTGCAGGGTTCGGAGATCGGTCTTCATTGATTATGAGGTACTATTCGATCATTCCCATTTTTGTACCTACTAATCAGGTTTACTAACTCAGAAACTCTAAGCGCCCTGCTTCTGTTGGCTCGTTATGAGAAAGTATCCATGAAACGCTCTTTTAACTTATCATATCTTGGTTACAACTGTTTTCTTCCATATTTCGATATGCTTTTTAAATTGTTTGTGTAGTATTTCAATTTTGGGTATTATCCAAACTCACCGTCATGTGACCTCCAATTTTTCAAAATGACATAATTGCCCCAAGAATATGAAATAGTTAAAAATTAAATTTTACATGTAATTCTTTGATGAAAAAAATATTTTTTAATTTTCTTATACATACAATTTTTTTTTCAATTTGAAGGGTTTTTACATCAACAATAATATGATAAAAAATACAGCTAGCATGGGGATCAGAACCATTGTTCTCGTGCTTATTACATGAGGTCTCTACCACTTCATCCACAATCTTTGTTTTCTTTTTCTTCAGTTTGAAGGGGTATTTTCGTCTTTTCAATTTATTTGTAAATGTGCAAAGGCGGTATATTATGTGAAGTTTTTGAAATAAACGTATCATCTGAAACCGAATACACTGCTGCAGATTGGACAGTGAGCTCCACATCGACGACTACGAGTACTTCTCCAGGCGACGAGAGTCGATACAGAAACAAGGTTTTCGCATAACGAGCACGATCAGCAGCCGAATCAACGCCTTGACGGGTCCGTTTTCAGGCAGCCATGTCCTCAAGCTTCCAAACCCTATCTATTACAGCTCTGAGCATTACAGTGATTTCACCACAAGCCATGCTTCACTGTGAACTCTCGGGAACATCATGATAGTGTCTCTGTCCTGTGATGCTTGTGCCCCAAGTTTTGTAGATAACGGTCAAAAAGAGAAAATCATGGGCTGGTTGGTGATTTTGGATTTTTTTTGTAATTCTTTGGTACTGTAATTAGAATGTTTTGAGAATTGAACAGAGTGTCACCATTTGCTATTATTCTGTAAATATAATGGTTGAGTGTGTGTGTGATGAAACGATAGCGTTTTGGTGTTAACTTACACCTGCCACGCACGATTATTTATTCCTTCAATATCATAACTAATCATGCTTAACATGTCTATATTTTATATACTTGTACATGATATTATATTAATATATTTCCTATTTTTATTTTTTCCAATTGCACGAACTCTCCTCTCCGATTACTTATTAAAGAGCCGGATTTATTTAAAATACCAGGATTTGAATAAATCGATTCTAATTACATAGAGGATTTTAGCTCGGGTTCGGTGATATTAGTACAACATGTGAACCTGTTTACCAACTTAAAAAATATCAGTATGATTATTCACCTATCAACATGAGATTTTGAATGGGTTGAGCTTGTGACAGTATCAGAGGTTAGTATTGTTTTGGATCTGACCTCTATGATGTCCCTGCACCTCAATCGTCTGTTTCCACGTGCATTTCAACCCGACTTGCATTTAAATTTAGGAAAAATTGTGAAAAGTCTTCTTATAATTATGTTTTTTTGCACAAACCCTCAATTTACTGTATTTTTGCAAAAACTCTCCATTACTAATGTTTATTTTTGCACTGTCTATGCAAATATGTGAAAACTAATGAAAGTGTCACTTAAGTGTTAATTCAAACATGCTTAGGGGTGGACAATTTGGCAACAGAATCGTAGACCGAATTCGAACTGAACCAGAACCGGGACAGGAGAATCGAGAATCGTAGGTAACAGTTTCGGTTATGGTTCTTAAAATGGAGAACCGAGGAGTCCGGTTCGGTTCGATTTTTGACTGGTTCGGTATGGTTTTAGAACCATGCCCACCTATAAACGTGTTAACTCAAACGTCCAACACTTAAGTGACACTTCCGTTAATTTTCACAGATTTACACAAATCGTGCAAATTTGAACATGAGTGAGGGAGAATTTTTACAAAAATACAGTGAAGGAAGAGTTTTTGCAAAAACAAACAATTATAGAGAGACTTTGCAATTTTTCCTTAAATCTATTCACCATCTTAAGTACCAGTCTAGGCCTCCACCTATTAGCTTGAGCTTTTAGGTGTATTGGCTTATGACAGATGAGATTATATTATGCATGTAAACTTCAGCTCAACACGAAAAAATATAGATACATTTGAATTTAGTGCGCTCGGTTCGATTTGTTTAATTTATCCTATATTTTTAATGTATTAAATAGAAAATTTATTATTCATTTATACATCAAATGAGTTGATTCTCAAGTCTATCGAACTTGACTTGAGCTCGATTATAACGAGTGCAAATTGAATACTTAGCAAATCAAACTCGAACAGCTCGTTGAAGAATCAATTTGCTTATATGACTTCTCGTTCTTTTTGCGTTAGGTCGTTGGTCTCCTCCTCTTACCTCATGACTGAAAAATAATGATTGGTGACTCATACGTGGGAGCGGAGAGATTTGACATTGATTATTTATTTTTCTGCAGGTTGGTCTCGTGTCCTCCACTGTTCCGGCAATATGGAAATGGTTAATGTCATTAACCATTAGTTCAGGGTGCTTCTTTGTTAGGTGTTGTTATCTCTGATTATTGTTGTTTACTCTCATTTCTTTTTTGTTTCAATTTGTTATACTAATAGGTCAGTGAACGGGATGACTCATTTCTTAGTTAGATTTTATGTATTGACTAGGTGTCAAGAGAGGGTCATGTCTTTCTTGTCTTTCATCGTAGTTCGTTTGCGAATAGGGATGACACTATTCTTGCGAATAGGTAGGGATGGGGTAGGGAATCCTCATATTCAGGCGGGGACGGGGCGAAGTATCTCTGTTTCGTCTCGACCAGCTATATTAAAACCATATTTTTAATTTAAATATTTTCTTTTAATTAAAATAATATTTTATAATACATATTTAATGAATATATACATTAAGTACAATTTTTATTTTATATATACACACATGATTTTACATCGGGAATAGAGAACGGGAAATCCCTACCCTTTATCGAGACCTAAAGCAAAATATACAAATAAGGGAATTAGGGCCTACATTTTTCACCTACATCATTATTTTGGGGGTTAATTTGGCTTAGTTTTAATAGGCCTAAAACTTTTGCCTTAGTGGCCTTACCATAGAGTCGGTCATGCCTATCTGCAGACCTGACTTGAACGAAGTATGTGAGTTTTAAAAATAAAATAAAAAACTCGTGCTATTGTTATTTTTTTTCATTTTAGTTAATTTAATAGTTGATCAACATCAATATTATTTTGATTTATTTAAAATTTGATATAACTTTTTAAGTTTAAAGAATTGATGGGCCTGTTTTTTCACTTGTTATTAGTGAAAATGAGAGAGCCAACGAACAAAAACCGCGTAAATTGATTTTCGTATCAAACAAGACAATCTGGACCCACCCAAAATGCTCTGCCTCATTTTTTATTTTTGTAAAAATATTATTTTTTTTGAAAAACTCAGCTTTATTAAGCTAACCGAACGGCATCACACTGGACAGCTGCCACAAGATCATGCGGTATAAAGGTCCCGCCAGAATTCCAACCTGAGTTACATAAAACAAATTTAGCAAGCACATGCACTGCCGTATTACAATTTCTAAGAATAAACAAAACATAAACATTGGGTAAGGAACTCAAGATGATCTTGCAATCGAGCATAATTCCTCCCAGTTGGTTCAAAAATCCAACTCCATGCCAGATGGCTGTAGCAACTCTTTGACAATCAGTTTCCACCAACACATCTCCCCAATTGTCCCTGGTCACCCACCAAAGGGCCTCTCGGACTCCCACGGCCTCCACCTCAACTGGCTGGAGAAATCCCGCG
>JAYMTP010005354.1:0-13489 GCA_036897365.1 Geranium brycei
AAGATTTCTGTCTATTTTAACGGAATTATACTAACGGTGCAAAAAATACAAGGTTAACAGAGAGTTTTTGAGATAAATACGGAATATGGAGACTTTCTATAAAAATGAAATAGTTAACAGAGAGTTTTTGCAATTTTCCCTATATACTATACTAATGTAACCTGGCTAGATATCAATTGATCTTCTCTGCCATCGACACGATGTTGGTGAACCACATAAAATTCTTGGTGTTGTTATTATTGCTTTATTCCGATTACTTGTTTGTTTCCGCATTGGACCTTTCTCGTTATATAACATAGAAAGGTACCAAAAAAGAAGGAAGAAATCCGTAGTTCATGAATGCTGTATTTGCATTGACTCATTTCTCCTTCAACACGGTGCAGGTTTGTTGTATATGCTTAGCGAAGTACACAGACGACGACGAACTCAGGGAACTACCTTGCATCCATGTGTTTCACGTGGAATGCGTGGACAAGTGGTTAAAGATAAGCGCATCGTGCCCTCTATGCAAGTACGAGGTTGGCGTGAGCGACGACACCTCACAGTTCACCAGAGACTCCAGTCACAGTCAGCAATGAAAAACGGTAAGAAGATGAAGTTGATAGAGTTATAGTAAAAGCTGGCACAAAAGAAGCAGTGTTGTTAAGTTGTTTAATGTGTCTGTAAATGTGTGCGAGAGAGATCATTTGTTGTTCCATGTTCTTTTGCGGTGTACTGCCGGAACCTAAATCGTTCAGATGTCTCAGAATGCACCATCATTGTACAGGATGATCCATTGCACATGAAATAAAGTTTTGCATTGTTCAATTAATCTCCGATTAGTACCTGATTAATCCTCTAATTTTCTACTAATTATTCGATTCGATTTATTTTTTAATTGATTCCCATAAGGCACTCTACCTTATTAGCGCTTATATATTTTAGAACACCCAAAAACTTCTTGAGCTCATTTCTTCCCAAGAACTTCTTGAGGTCAAATTTTACACATTGCATATTCAAAGGAAATATAGTAGAGAAAATATTGTTAAAATGATTGAGAATATTTGTGAATTATGTTTATTACAAAAATAAGTAGATACATACCATGGAAAATTTTAACATAAATTAACTAAAATACTGCACAGTTTGTCAAACTTCAATGGAAAACAGTCGATACATATCATGTGATTTCAAAAACTTTTTGAAATGACATCTTGAAAATAAAATATAACAAAATAAATAATTTAATTTTATACGTATAAAAAATATTTTAATTTTTACATTTAAATTTTTTATTTTTTATTTTTAAATTTAAAAGATATTTCTAACTATGCCACCATCATCCATCCAAAGAAAATACAAGTTCACAATAACCATTTATGATAAACATAGAACACAAATTTTTTTGCAATAGTTACTTCACAGTTCACAACCAATTTATGAAATTATACTGTAATAACATTTCAGATGCAGAGCAAGAGCAAGGACAAGAATCAGAAGCATGTAAAAAAAATGTATATGAATTCAGTACCAAAATTTCTCAAATAGTTTATGGTGCTGAAATGGGTAAAAAAGTACAACATGCTCTGGATATAAGCTCTATGCTAATACTACTATGGGTGAAAAAAAACAAATATGTCACGCTCATCTAAAAGTGGTTTCAAATGCAATGTCACCAGAAAGTGAGCAAATGATAGGATAAAGAAACTCGATCCCGGACACGTATGGTATACGTGAATTATACACATTTGCACCATCGAACTTCCTTCTTCTCCTTGACGAGCAGCTGCAGTCAGGTTCTCGAAAATCTACCCTCATTGACCAATACATGTGCTGTGCTGGCCGAGATTGGATTCAAGCGCGGGTCAGACAACGAGGTCTTTAAACGATGCTTCTAGCTTTCCGTTTGATGATGCATCATTGACGGGATGGTTCAGAACCCCGTTCTCAATTTCCTTGTTTACCTGGTTATACACCGAGTTGGGAGATGCTGAGCTTCTGTTTCCTTCAAAGTATGATGAGTAAGGGAAGTGCTCAGCACAACGAACTTTCCATCCTACAAAAGAAGAAAAATGTGGTGTTATTTTACACAAAACCTCGGAAACCAAGTGGGCATTGCCATTTTGGAGAGATAGTGAGTGGCAAAGTATAGAGGGAAAATGGCAAACACGCTTCATATTAGAATTTTTTATCTAAATTATTTTAAGTTAAAATTATTTCATAAAAATCTTAATTCTTAATTTCAGGGGCAATTTCGTCATTTTATACAAATACACACATTTTGCACAAAAAGTCAAAGTTCACAGCACTTTGTTGCCATTAACAAATTACACAACACCCTCTTGTAAAAGTGTGATAGTATGCAACACCATTTTGCCATTTTCCCAAGTATATATGCACAGAAACTTACTCAATGCAGCATCAGTATCACCAAGAGCGGTTCCTAAGAGTTTGTGCACAGTAACACAGTCTTTGAGTTTCCATTCCTTCACAGGCCCAAGTGCTCCGTTTCTAATCAAATAAAAAAAAGATAACCTCAGTTCCTGATCTACATACAACAGGGTTCTAAGAAACGCTAGACGATAGTCAGGCGGATAGAGCCTCTGGGGACTAATCGGAAAGTAAACGGATCAATCGGGTATTAATCAAAGACTAATCAGTAATTTTTAGAACATTGACCAAGATAGAAAATGCAAGTTTGTATATCGGAGGCATTACCCTGGCACCAGCTTGTTGGTTGAGTCCTCGATTAGTTTCACAGCCTCGAGCTTCTTGTCAGATTGCAGGATAAAGAGCATTTCAGCGGCAGCAGCCCTATGCCTCAATGAGCCTAAAGAAAGCCAAGAATCAAGGTAAGGATTATATATACGGCATTGAGGAAAAAGCATATACGATTGATAATCACCGCTATGTTTCTCGAGGAAAGCAGCATTTGCCTCGACCAAAGATTTTCCTTGCAGTTGACTATAAAAAAATATCAGAGATTAGAATACAACGCAAAAAATATCAGAGATTAGAATACGTCGGGAATAACAAGAGGAGTTGCAGTTTGCAGGAGAACCTGATTGTCGGGCGCTCAGCTTCTAAGACATTCCAAATGAGCTTCTCGGCATCCGTCACTGGAGAAGGCATGGAATCCACCTTGTGGAAGAATCTAATCTGCAGTATATTAAGTGCATAATAAGCAGCCGTTAAGTCAATTTTGTCAACCGCCTTGTGAGTAAATTGATTTGACTATAGAACAACCAAAATTACATACCAAGCAGGAATGTGAATCCGGGTTTTCAGCATCCAACCTTAGTAGCTGCTTCACAGCCTACACGAAACCATAAAAAAAATTCCATAAGCTCATTTTGAACTACATGTTGAACTGATTAGTAAAAAGAACTTTATATTTCTAGAGTAAGGCTATCATAGTTCCAAGTACGATAACAAACTATTTTCTTACAGAATAATAGATGAAACATTTCATGATTCAATAACTAGTTGTCAATCAGATATGATGTTACAATCCCGGTTTCGGGATTGAGTTATGGGTCTCGGACATGGATAGGTTGAAGGCTCGTTTAATGAGAGAAAAGAACTCTCTAAACTCAATTTGGGAGCTCGATTAACGAGATAACCCCAAGTCTCTTGATATATTTCGAATATCTTTTGATAAATTTACTTCTTGATTCTTTTTTCATTCCATGACCGATCACTAAATACAAGTAAACTAATCCTATTTATTGGATGCATAGAGAAATCGAAGTTTAGGTACTAGTCAGATCTTTTAGGCTCCTCCTGAAAAGAACATTAAATACCTGAAATGCAAGTAAGATCTTTTGTTTTCTCATATATACTTTAAAAGAAAGTAAATGTGTCTCGAATGAGTCGGGGGAGTTTTTCAGAAGCAGCTTCAAATACTTTGTAGCTTCAACCATTGGATCCTCAACCTAGATTGTATAAATTAAGAGGATTAGATGTTATGAAGCAGCAACTTTGAAAAAGAATTCATAGTAGTCAGAAATCTAAAACTTCAAAAACAAAAGGGTGGATGAACAACCTGCAACAACTTTTCCCCATGTGGATCGGGATCAACAGGTTTAAGTTGCTTTTTGCCAGATTTAGAGACACCAGTTGAACTCGACTCTTCGTTTTTCACCTCAGCTTCCTGTAAAAACAATTAAATCAGAAACAAATGCTCTCTACTAGATGGTTTATCAGAGCTACATACAATATATTATACTTTTTTAGCTCGGGCTTCAGCCTTCCGTTGTTTTTGTCTCAGTTTCTTCTTCTGAGAAGGAAGCAACTTAGACATTTCATCGTCTTCCTCTGCCGTTGACTTCACGGGAGAATCATATAACCTTATATAGCATCTACAAATGAGAATACAAAAACTACAAACATCAAAACATGATAAGCATATTATCAAATACTCATTCCTTAAACCACTAATAATTTCTTATGTGAACTCTATGAGAATCGTTCTCTAAGACTAACTCGGTATTCAATTGTGCTATAGCATGTGTCGGAAGCTAGTCCAGAACTGAAGCATAATCATTAAAATTTATAATTAAGGATCCTAATAATAAAAGCTTGACCTGATAGCTCCAGCAGCTGCTTTGTGGAAATATACGTGTGAATGCAATCGATCTTGGAACTTAAGCATCGCCACATAAGCGCGAAGAGTCATTTTTCTTAAGCAGTATGAATGGAAATCAAATTGGTCCTCTGTTATATCAGCGTAGTGCTTCTCTACAGCTAAAAATTTCTTCAATGCTCGTCCAAGATCCCCTTGACGGAAGTAACTTTCACCAGAAGCAAGCTCATACCTTCAAAAGAAAATTACAATCAGTACACATTCAGTGATGTAGCCGAAATACAAATTCTTAATACGAAGAAATGAGTAGGAAAACAGAAATACATACCACATGCATTGCATGTCATTAAGATTGTTGTGTTGATCACCCTCTTTTGTAAACAGCACAGCAGTTTTTTCAGCTACAGTTACCTATTAGAAGGGGATAAAAAAATCAATATGACAATTCTAGAACGACAAAACGATGAACAAGCATGTGCACATAAACTTGAGAAATATAGCTTGAAAACCTGATCAGCTTGAAGCATACGCTTAACACAATCACTATTTATGTACCGATCTGCAAGATCCATACACCTAGCTTCATCTGCTAATGCTGCAGCAGCTGTAAAATCACCTGCATGCTTCAATATTCGACTCTGACCAAACAACAAAATTGTTAGCATCAGGTGTGTACAAAAAAACAGTTACTAACAGTTAGTGGATAACTATTGATAACACTTTCATGAACCAAAAAGTTGAAAGAGTATGGATAATAATTATTAAAAACAAACTATACAACAAACCTTGGCTGAGTACAAATCAATCACAGTAGGAGTGTGCTCTATAGCTTCATCAATTTTGGAGAGAGCCCTATCAAATTGGCCCCGTCTGTCATAGTGCTGCATCGGCATAAAATCTTTAGGCAAAATAGAGACATAAAGAGAAAAGGGTTATGGTAAATTTTCTAGAAGTGAGTAAAACTACGAAATCCAACCTGGGCTAACAAAAATAAAGTCCACATGAGTGTTGAAGGGGCCTCTTTTTCTGCCCTGCGCTTGAGAATAGGGGGAAGTGTCAAAAGGGAATCAAACAACCAAACATCAAAATGAGTACAACAGGTTAACCACAGAAACGACATGCATGAGCAAAATGAGTACAAAGTGGTCCATGCCTCCGAGTATATGCATGAGAATAAAACTTTGAATATGTGCCTATGTGGATGAGAAACATATGAATTTACATGAACTTAGAATCAAAAGTGTACACCAATTCATATTGCAAATTTAGAGTATATTCAGTAATATAATAAAGAACATACTTATAACTTTGATAATTGGTGCTAATTATAAAAAAGAAAGGAAAAAAAATAGGCAAAAGACTTTATGAACTTTCTTTAAAAATGTAAGTCCAAAAAAAAGGAATTGAAAAAAAACCCAAGAAATGAAGGTTTAGTAAATTGGTTTTCAGTTAATTCAATTCTTCAGTTTAGCAAGTTAAGACACCAAAAATTTCTACATATAACATAGAAAAGGAAAATTATTTCACCTTCCAGGATATCCTCCAGTGTCCCTAATTGACTCCTCCAGCTCAAGAATAAGTTGTTCTAGAATAGCCGCCTGTATAAAAGTTTTAAAAAGGAAAGAAATTTTAGAATCAATAATCTGAAAGAAGGAAGCGCGCCAAAAAATAAAGATGACAAGCTAACCTTCCCCGTCTGATTATAAAGAGGAGAAAGATCCGAAAATAAAGAAGGTACACCCTGAGAACACACCAAAAAAGGTTAGATGTTGAAACAAAAATAAAACATGCAATGATGGAGGAGGAAACTATACCTTGGTCAGAAGAGGTCGGATATAATTATCCGCTGCTTCCCGGAACTTTTCACCTTGGAGGAAATCAAGAGGAATTCTCTGACAGTACATAAAAACTAAAACCGATTCAAAACATAAAACCCCATAAAATAGTAGAACATTTAAAGATGGTGTCATCTAGGCTCAGGCAATAAACAACACATAACATAGGAAAAACAGAGCAAACATCATATCAAGCCAACATATATTTAGACAAAACATATGAAGAAGAAAATTGAGAAAACACTAATTATCTAAAATTTCATATACACGTCAACCATCATGCCTTCAGTATCACTTTGTTGAACCATTTAAGCATATAGGTACTGACCTTGACAGCAGCTGACCAACTGTATTGCTTCCCAAGTGATTTGTACAGTTCGTCTAACTGATCAATTTCTTCGGAAGAATATTCACCATTTTCTTTAAAGAGGCCAAGGCATTTTTGGAGCCCATTGTAATAGCTGAGCAAAGAAAAAGAAAGTGACATAAGTTTACCACTTATAAATCAAATAGAGGCAGACTGGATTTTCACGACAATCCCGTGTCAAAATAATATTCTACCCATTTTTCCAGTAGATGAACAACCTATCTTAAGTTTCCCTTCTATTTATTTGACTTTACCCACTGTCCTTTTGGTACTTACATCTATTTATTGCTTAACAGTGTCCTATCAAGTAGAAAGACAGTAATGAAACCAAAGAAAAAATGACGAGAATCAAATTCATGTATTTTTACAGGAAAATCCAAATATCACAACTAATTATGTGGGGAATCACCTGTAATTGTCAGGATTCATAGAAAGTAGTGTCCTGTATAACTTAGAACCTTCTTCTAGACGGCCAATCTTAACCAAGAGTGTAGTTTGTTGTTCTTTGAAATCTAATTTGTCAACCTACAAAGAGGTAAAATTGAAAGTTGTCATCATCAGAAGCTTGTCATGTTCAAAAGTTCTGATAACAAATCCCAGAAATTATGTGTTATGCACTAACAAATTTGAACTCCTTCTTCAGCAATTCGTCAAGTGCCTTCTCAAGAAAGCCACATTCTTCCATCAAAGAAATCTGGACATATTATGATTCAAAAATATGTCAATTAGAAAAGATTCATGTTAAACACTAATAAAGCAATTTAAACATATGTCATAGAAATTAGCAGACAGGTTCGTATCAACAAACATCACATGACTTGTACAAGCAAAACCAAGGATAATCTATTGGAAACACAACTTAAAGTAAGGAAGCTTTATAAACAAATATGTATAATATTAAGGCGCAGTGCTCTAAAAATAGGGCTAGGCGGGGATTTTTAGAACGCCGGCCTGATTTTCCATAATCCGGGCGGAATTAGGAAGACCTAGGCGGGTCTAGGCAGATTTAAGCTATTTTTTCAAAATTGATTTTTTGAGCAAATAATAATATAAAAGGATAAATATTTTAATTTTGTATACAAAATAACTTATTTAATAAAAATTATAAAATAGAGAGATTCAAATCCGATTAATCCCCGGAGTCCCTATCCACCCGACTAGCGCCTAGAATTTTTTAGAATCTTGTTAAAAAGTATACCTTGTATAAAAGCATTTCCCCATGCTCACACCGTTCATTGTCGGGAGGATAGTCATCTTCTAGTGTTCCCTCGTATGCTTCCAGAATATCGATTGCTTTTGAACCACTACCAAATAATTAAAGAAGAGTTCTTCAGCATTCCAAAATAACACAAACGCTTAGTTCAAAAAGAATAGTATCAATTATTACTTTGAATTTAAATGATGAGCAACAGCAAAGCCAATCCAGTTCATGCGATGATTTGGTTTCAGGGTAAGAAGTTGTTGTCGGGTTTCAACAAAACCAGCCAAATCACGCATTTGTGCCTGTAAATGTAATGATTAAATGTCTCCATCAGTTTAATAAACAAATAAACACACACTAATATACACCAAGACGAACTAAAATAAAAGAAAATGCAAGAGCATGTGGGATTAACACATACTAGAATTACTACAATTCCAAGTTTGATCTTAGGAAGTCTATTTTAGCATATAGTTCAAACCTGTAAGAGTGACAGGTCACGCAGTATCTCAATATTATCAGGATCTATCCTCAAAGCATTTCTGTAGCATTTGATTGCTTCCCTATACTCCCTGTCTGATCGATAAAGGAGACCATACACATGCCAGCAAACATGGCTCTTGAGGTCATTCTGCATTAAGATAGCAATGTTAGCTTTCAAAACAATAGTTCTAGACGTACTCAAAGAGACACAAAGAATATCTCAACCTTTAATCCTTGTCGGACAAGTTCATATGCATCAGATTTACGGTCCATGCAATTCAATGTCAACCCCTTCATTGACAAAGTTTCTGCAAACAGGAGAAAAGAAAATCAATATATATTTTTGGCGTGGAAATTACAAAGTAGACGATTATGATTACTGGTGGAAAATACCTCCATGATCGGGGAACTTCTTCAATATAGCATCTGCCGCCTTCAGTCCTTTCTTATACTGTTTTGTTTCATAAGATTTCTACAGCACCAAAACCAATCATAATTTTCAATTATCAACAGTCGAGTACCTCAATGTCTCTGTAACGAGCATGAACCTAAAATTTCACGTGAAGGATTCACACAGAAACGACACATAACTGACTAGATTCACTACTTGAATTCGTATAAGCGTGCATGAGCATACATTCATGTAGTATGCACGTGCATGATTAAATTTGCATTAGCTATGTCAAATAAGAAAACTTGGATAATTCTCAATTTCCCATTGCAGAAACTGAGGTATTTATTTTTGAAAAAACACAAACTTCAATCTTCAATTTTGATGTACATCGATGCAGAGGACAACTAAAACACCACGATCAAATAAATCAATCCTAGGCACTCCCCTGTTTTCTTGTTTCATTATTCTGACAAACAAATATAATCTCATGCTAATGAACTAGCATGCCCAGTGTTCTAAAACTCCCCTACTTGCCCAATTAATCTCCGATTAGTCCCCGTTTAATCCTCTATAATTCCCAATTAAGCCTTCAATCCGATTTATTTTCAGTTTAATCTCCAATTAGTCCTTAAAAGGCCCTCTCCGCCCGACTAGCATCTAGCGATTTTTAAAACACTTTGCCACAAACCTTTGTGCCCTGAAAACAACCTCCACATTCAAATATCCAGAAACAACTAATAGTTACAGCTACATTGTGAATAGACCAATAAAATTAACACCATCAAAACAGACCTCCTCCACTTCCCTCTACCTAAAGCTCCAAGCTTTATAACACACAAGACAAGACCCTCCCAACCCCACGACCTCAATTTCACTCTCCTAGCAGAAAATCTGGTTTCCCAGCAGCCAAAACAGAACATCAACAATAGAACATCTAGGGTTCCGAAAATGAATGCGAGCTGTGCAGCTCAATAAACTGATTTAAGCTCGATCACTCCCTCGCAGTCAATGATATTCATCGATTGAGGTAGAGGGAAAGAGATATAGAGATGGATTTATGGGGAATCGGAAAGCTTACGACGATGAGCTTGAAGAGGTTGGCTTCCTTGGGAGGCAGCGAAGCGCCCATTGTTGCGGAGATGGTTCTGGGCTCGAGAGTGTTGCTGAGATTGGGTTGCAGTGGAATGGAGCTGTCGTGGTGATGAAGATCCTAGAGAGAGAGCGGTGCGGTGGCGTTTATCGGCTGCAACCCTACTGTGAACAACAACAACAACAACAACAACAACAACAACAACAAACTATAATTACCAGGCCAAGTTACATCCGATTCTTTGACTCGTTTTGTTCTCTTTCAAGTATTGCTTTTGGCGGTTCGGTTTTGAGTTGATTCGGTTTGAGTTTGAGTCGATTCGATCAATTCGGTTTTAAGAAAGATAAAATTTGAAATCAAACCAATAAAATTATCTCATATTATATAATAGATCGTTTTGATTTATTATTTGACTTTCGATCTTCGGTAAGATTTAATTTGAACTAATTTTTATAAAATTTTCGCTTTTTTTTGCCGATTTTGACTTGAGACCTATTTTTTGTTGGTCCAATATATTTAGGCCAAATTAACAAGGATCGATGATTTAAAATGAGTCACGTGTCTAAATCGATCGGTTTTTAATTTAGTTCGATTTTTATTGATTCTCATATTATAAACCAAAACTAAATCGATAAAGTTTTGGTTCGATTTGGTCAATTCGGTTTTTTTTGGGCACCCTATTTCATGTGCCCGTGTAAAACTCTTTTATAAATTAAGACTTAAATTGGTTCAGCTCAAGAAATTTTGTTTGACTCGAGCTCGATTCGAGTTAAATGGGATTGTATAATTGAACTTGAGTTCGACTCGATTTAATTTGATTTGTTTCATTTATTCTTTAAATACTTGTTAAAATATATTAAATAAAAATGCATAATTAACTAAATATCGATCGAGTCTTATAAACTAACTTCATCTCGACATATTTATTAAACCAGTGCAGTACAACCTTGAGCTCGAGCAATTCGAGCTCGATTATAAGTTATAACAACTACAAAATGAATACTTAACTAGTAAAAGTCAAGCGGCTCGTTGAAGACTCGAAGATGGTAAAAATCAAATTTTTAAGTAGACGTTTAAACTCGAGTTAAAATTTATACAATTAAGTTTGGTTACTAAATAAAAAATATACATATTAAGTCATCTTAATCAATCCTTGAAAATTGGAATTCAGCTCGAGTTCGATTATAATGAATCCAAACAAAATACTTACCTAATCGAATTCGATCGACTCGTTAAAGAATGGATTCATTTGCATTATGATGATGGTGAGAATCGCGTTCTTAAGTAGTAATTCGTTCGAGTTGTAGAAAATGTGATGCAAATTTGACTGGATTTCGTTTCAACCTTTCAAACCTGTATTTTAAAGCCGAATTGTCCTCGTTTCGGGTTATTTTAGCATCATTTTGTGCCTTTTGATATGCCTTGGTAGTCTGGGTAATGTATGTGCGTATTAACAAAGTTAGAGTGATTTTTGAAGCTTGAAGAAGACTGTCCCGAAGGTTGTGCTGGACCGACAGACACATGGTCCGACAAGGAATGATATCAATAAGGCAAAGATGAAGAGAGAATTGCATCACCACTACAAGGAATGACATCAATAAGGCTTGAAACTTTAAAGAAGAACACGATTGAAAAGTTGATGAGCTCCCAACCCTATATTGGGTTTGTTTATTTTATTTTCATTTTTTGAAACTTGTAAATTTTTGATGACTTATTGCATAAGCACCATGATGTGGGTTAAAAGTTCATAACCATGGCCATAGGCGCTAGACTTTTTGTATGACTTACAGTTTTGATATTTACGGCTAATTGTTTAATTATTTTATGCATATGTTTGTTTGAATTTACTTTGTGCATAATTCTTTATTGCTAACTTGATAACTTAGTGTTCATTATTTTATCCTTAATTGATGTCGAGAGGTGGATTTAGGAGTCGACCTAAGTAAATTGCAAGAGGTCAGTCACCTATACCTATAATCTTCCTCTTGGCTCGAAAACTGTTGATCTCGGTGCAATCAAATGACTATAATTTCCGGGAGGGTTTGTTAGTCAAAGATTATGCTCTATTCAATATCGAGAGACGGATAGAGTATTTACAATATAGGGTAGACATTGCATGCTAGAATTTGTAATTAATTGTATATGGATTGACAAAAACCGTCGATTTAGCACCCGTGATTGATAACTTCTTAATTCCTTCCGCCTCGCTTAGTTTAATGTAATTCACTTTAGTTGATTAATTTTTTTTAGCCACTGTCTAATTGACGTTGATTTTACTAGTGCTTAATTTTGAGTAATTTACTTTATTTTACCACTTTTTATGAAAAGAGATCCCGAATTGTCCAAGTTTTATTTTGGTACATGAGAAAACCGTCCTGACTATTTACCAAAAAATATTACTTGTTCGATTGTGTTTGTTGCGCAAAGTCTTAAGGTGCGAAACTGTGTGAACACGCTTTTCGGTCCAACAATATTTAGTTTGTATTTTTAAAATTCAAGCTCGTATTGATTTCAAGTTCAAAATTAAACTCGATTACTAAATAAATCGAACTCAAACTAAACAAATACTTTGCAAGCTGTACCAAACTCTGATAATTTTAAACTCGATTCAACTCGATTGTACACACTAATCAAGTCTAAAACCAGTGGCAGAACTTGTTCATAAACCTAAAATGTTCCAAGTCATTTACACAAAATTCCATTAATTTGAACAGTCATTTTTCATTTTTCACTGCTTATTACAGAGCTCAGAAGAGATGGTTTTGTAGGCAACTTCGATTTCCTCTTCTGTCATCTCTATGGTTTCATCACTGTCATAACCACCGCACTTGACTTTACTCTTCCCATTGTCACCACCACGGCTACTTTCTCCGGTCTTCTGCTTTTTCTTCCCCTTATCGCCCGTGCTGCTCAGCTCCGCCTCATATATCTGTTTACACGCCTTGGCCTGCCGGCATAGATCATCTTTTGGGATCGGTGTTGAGTCTTTTCCAGTGCTGTCGAGCTTTGCCAGCTCCTCGACCACGCGGGGGATGAAGCTCCATTGCTCGGTTACTTGCCGAACATCCTAAATATCAGATACAGCAGAGAAGGTCAATCGAAAGAAATGTTTTTTTACGTCGAAACTCAAAAGACGATTGACGAGAGTAATTAAGTCGGCTTTTGCAGAGCAGAAACGGGTTTAAAAACTCGCTGCAATACTGAAAGGATTACGTGCTGCAGCTTATACCGTCAAACTCATGATCAAGGTTCTAAAAAACGCCAGGCGCTAATAGGGCGGATAAGTACTCCGGGGATTAATCGGATATGAATTTCTCTATTTTTAATTTTTTTAAATGTTATTATGTATACACAAATAAAATATGAATTATGATATATAAAAATATAAAATTTTAATATTGGTTACATTCGCGTCCTTCAAAAACAATAAAAAAACCAACAAAAGTATATATTAATATAGGGGCACACTCTGCTAAAAACCTATATAGAACGTCCAAACGTCCAAACCATGTAGAACCGTCGGAACTGAGACGCGCGTTATCTCAGAGTGCGACA
>JAYMTP010005355.1:0-13488 GCA_036897365.1 Geranium brycei
ACTGATTTGAGATTGAAGGTTGAGGTTATATACTTATGTTGTTTATCTTTCTTTTTTTTCTTATTATTATTATTATTATAAATTTCATATTTTGATTGGATTGTAATAATAAAATTTAATGGTTGATTTTCGTATTATTTTTTATAATCATAAATTCATAATTTTTTATCTAAGAATCGAGATCAAAATTTTCTCATTCAGCACGTTAACCAACTAAATTAAAGAGTGTGAATAAACTAGTTTCAATAAGTAGAACCGAACAATTGAACTAAAAATCTAGATAATCAAGAACCAGACAAATCCCTCATATCACAATTTCGGGTCTGGTTCCCATAAATTGAGAACATAAATTAAAAATCGAAAGGTCCAGTCCAATTCCAAAACTATACGGTGAGATTTTTTTTATATAATTACGGCATATTTTAAATCTACCATTTAATCCTTATTCTAATCACACGGAGTTTGAAACTAATATTTCTCTATTAATAGTACGAGACTCAAGCAGTTGTGGTGTCCCCTCAAGAATAGTCTTGGTCAGATGTTTTAGAATTTAATGAATTCATGCATGTATTTAATTATTATTTATTTAAATAACATATCATGATAATATTTTATAAGTTTGAAGTAAATATTTATTATGAAAATTAAATGAATCAGATTATTATCCAACTTTATGATTTTGTCTCCAAATATAATTTGAGGTTTGTATTGTTAAATTCATTTAAATCTATTGGAATTAATCATGCTTATCAGCATGAGCTTGTTGATCAAGTAATTTTGGTGAACAAGTAATCTCATATTAATTATATTTTCATTTGTGATAATTGATATAATTAATGTAATATATTTTATTACTTCTTATATCACATTAGAATGTAGTAAATAATCGTGTATAGTTATGTCAATAAATTAAGTGATGACATTTAAATTCTTTCTTTACATGTTACCATAAGTAATTAATCACATTAATTAAATAAACATTTGGTTTATTATAATTATTCTTATTCTAATATATTATTTGCTCATTTTTTTAATATAGGGAAAATTACAGTTTACTACACATAACTATAATTGACTAACACTTTGATACCTAATCTTCTTTTCTTCTCTTTTTTAGTATCATAACTATTAGTTTGAGACAACCATTAGCATTCCGTTAGATTAACGGTTAAAATGGGTCACGTGGGTACACGTGACTATTCCCTTAAAGAAAATATTCAAAATGCCCTCGACAGGAAAAAAAGGTCCAAAAATCAAATATGAACACTGGGGTGTCTTCTCCGACGAGCTTCACGGTGACGAGGTTGAAGCTCTGGTAAGATGAGTTCGGTTCAGAGCTGGAGCTTGGCGAGGTGGATTCAAAGCTGAAGCTTGACGATGGAGTTGGAGCTCCGGCGGGGTGGATTCAGGTTGGTCTCCAATGAGTTTTACGACGACGGTGCTAGAGCTTCGGCAATGTGAGTTCGGTTCGGAACTGGACTCGACGAGGTGGATTCGGAGTTGGAGCTCGGCGACAGAGTTGGAGCTCCGATAAAGTGGGTTTGGTTCGAGCTTCACGGCGACGAAACTGTAGCTCCAACAAGGTGTATTCGGTCGTCGTCGAGGTGGGTACGGTGTATCTACAGTAAAAAGAATTCTATCCTTTTTCGGTAAAGAGTAGGATTCATATGGGTCGAGGTCGAACACTATGAATCGGAGACAGTACAAGGGAAAGAGAGAGAAAAATATTGTCTCCCTGCCATACCTATACATTTTTAAATATCATCAAAATTTAGTTTGATCATTTGAAGTTTGTGTCACGAAAATTAACATGGATGTCCCAATTATATTCTTAAAACAAACATATTTATAAAGCCCATACACCAAGAGCGTGACGTGGATGACCCCTTAGCTAGGGGACCCCACATTTAAGGGAAGGGCAGCACCACTATGGTCTGGTGGGGTCCACGTGGAAAGTCCTACAGATTCGAAGGTGGGTCCCACATTCGGCTTGTGCGGTGGTCGTGTCCACCGAGGCGCATTGCGCACATGCCGACGATACCCTCCTCGCCATCGAAAACGACGTCGTTAGCGACAAGGCTTAAGAATAAGAGAAGTCTCGGCTCGGCTCGGCTCGAGATCGAGCCGCGGCTGTTACTAGAAGTTTCCGATTATGGAGTGATCGGAACAAAAGAAGCTTCTTTAATCGTGAGGATTCGATTCCACCTGTCAATAACTACTATTCTATTTTTATCTTATCGCATCGTCTCGCACCAATTATTCGTGTGGCATTAAGAATATTTTTTGCATGTTTTTTTTTAATCTTTTTATTAAAGTTTTATGCCTTTGGAAATGAATTTTTTTCCTTCTTCAAATGATTGATTTATAATCATTTGTTTTTTATAGACAAATTGTATTAAAATTTAGGCTCGATTATGCTAGGATAAAGCAAGACAGCACCAAACTTGTGATTCTTAAGAATTTTAAAGATTATTGTATCAATAACAGACTCAGATGACACCCTTATAAAGAATGTGGCCCAATATTGTCACTTGACTCCCACTGGGAGAAATAGAACCAACAGAAATTGGGAGAGAGATCCAATAGAAGTTGGAAACAAATACGAGATACCGCAGCGCGACTCAAACCCAGAACCTTTTGACTCAAGTTCAAGATTGGTCAAGCAAGCGTTGGTAATCATTTGTTAATCTCGACGACACGCAACATAATCATCGGTGCAGTATTATTTGTTAAAATAACTTATTTTTAAAAAATTAAGGATTGTTTAATGTTAAAGCATGACTTTTAAGATATCATGTATTTTAAATTTTGAAATTTAATTTTAATATTATTATCATTTAGTTTACGGGAGTGACGATAACTGTTTTAAACACTCGCCTAGAGTTGGTATTTAACGGTTGGGACTCGGTGGTCACTTGGATAACTGACAAATTTTAACGCGATCAAGCTTAATAATTCACTTATTTGTTGACCTGCATCCGTTCAGAGTTCGGTTAAAAGACTTGTTATCTACTCGTGATATTTGTTTATGTTACATATTATTGTTATTATAATTATAATAATAATATAGTTTTATACTGAAATATATGGTTAGTATTATATTTTTTTATTGTTTCTTATATGAAGGAGTTTTTATTCCAATTCATAATAAAGCATTCATCAATATACTTTAAAAGAGAATTTACACACTTTTGGTTTAAATTACGAGACATGTTACATTCCAAAACTCTGTAAATATTTTTCATTAAAAATGATTATACTATATCTCAATAAATTTCTCGTTTTATGTGCGTGCGTGCGTGTACGTATACATATAATATTTAGTTTACCGACAAAAAAATCATGTTCGATCATTTGTGTGTGATCGATACAAAATAAACCAATGAAGATACATAACCATTTTATCTTGTAAAATAATTATTCTTTGTATTTTTTTTTTTGACAAAAAGCATCCAATTATCAAGACCTTTATGGTTCAAAAGTTGTACCCAAAACACTTACTTTAACATCAAACAAATGTAACACACTAAAGGTTTTTGTTGTTATAAAGATGACAAAGCCATCCAAATTTAGTGGAAAATCTTACTTTTTCTTAGGCTCTACCTTTAATTTAATTTCCTTTATTAGATTCCTAAATTATAAAATAATAGTTAATAATAAATGTTCAGCTCCATCTTAGCCATTGGGCTCAGCTCAGGTTTGGGACCACCACAATCAAAGGGTGGCTGATTCCATTTACCTTTTCAACAAAAAAGTCAAGGCCCATAAGAAAAAGTCCCACAAAAAAATAGTATGCCATTTATATGGTGGAGATCATCTCACAAATCTTACCCATACAAAATTTAATTCCTTTTTAAAACTAGTGTCCTAAAAAAAATTAGATGTTAGACTATTAAAAAGGATTTTTAGGAACTAATTGAAAATTATTAATAATATAAATTAAATTAAATAATTAATCAAGAATTACAGATGATTGACGTTCAGTCACATGGATAAAATATTTGAAAATCAATCTAGACTTTTTCAAACTAGTCAAGAACTAATACGGGAGATTCTGATCCTACATTTTTGGTAAATTTGTACTTGTAGTTTGGATTTATAGATATATGATTATTTATTTTATGTAAATATATATTAAATTGATGGAAAGAGATCACAAAATACTTGTTAAGTGGTGACATAGTTTATGTATTTTTACCCAATCACAAACATATGTAAGAAAAAGATATGATCAATGTACGTAAGACATTACATTTGAAGTGGTCCATGTTTCATTAATTGATGAGAGTACATATCGTATAAATAGTACACTTCGTATCGCGTTAATGCTTACCCACTTGAAATCATAAAGCTATTAAATAAAAATTATAAATATCTATTAAGTGATATTGGTCTAAAAATATTTAATTAATCTCATAAATTTATTTTTAATTGATCTAGTTACTTTTAAATTTATCACAAAATTTTGTTTACATGACATTTTTAAAATATTGATGAATGGTGACACTATTTGTTTTTATTTGCAAGACAATAATATTTATTATTTTTCTTTTTGATTCATGGTATGCATTAAATATACTTGAACATGTCATGATCAAATGAGAAATGAAAAGGAAGTGGCATATGATATTTGTTCATGTGATGTGGCCATAAAGTAGCTTATACCTAAAGCTAAAGTTTCTTCTTGTGAAGCATCAAGCATGGATTTTTCATTTCTGTAGAAGAAAAAGAAGTTTATTATTATTATTTTTTGAAATTATAAACAAAGATATTTTATTTTATTTTTCACTTGAAGGTCATTTTCATGATAACTCTTACCACTACAAATTGTTTGTCAACAAGTTCATTTCAGCCCATGATTTGAATTTAAATAGAATGCATATTTTCAATATTAGTAAAAAAAAATAATCACATTCAACCATTTATGATAATATTAAAATCAAATAATATTTAGTGCATAAATCATATGATTATTTAAAAAGTATAATGTAACACAAAAACTCATTTAAAATACCTCGTGATTAAACCAAAAGCTTAACCTTTATAAATAAAAATATCTAAAATTGCTTTTTAATCATAACATGTTCAAAATATGAAATATATGGTCTTGTGAATTGAGTAAATGAGAGGAGAAATTGGACTTGGATTGGAGGTTTCTATAAGTAGACAAGAGGATGGTGACAAGGTGACGTGGATTTCCACTCGATTGGCACGTGTAAAGATGGGTACTTTTGATTACCTAAACATGGAATTGTTGATATCATATATTTTTGTTTTTTAGTTTGATGGCTTTTGTTAGGTTCACATAAAGAAGGAAGTAATGAGCACTTCCATGTCAACTTGACATCTTCAAAGGTAAAGGCTATTTTAGTTATATTGATCAAAATAATTTGTGGCTAATTAATTTATTAGTATGCTAATACACAGGTAGAGGTGGACATTTTAGATTTGGAGTCGGGAAATCACAACTAACGATTAAGTTTTGATTCTTAGTGTGAGAGAATCATTTAACTATGATTCAATTACGGTTCTTAAAATATAGAATCGCCGATTAATCGACAAGAACCGAAATTGATACTAAGAAGAATTAATCACGAGTAGGATATATTATTTATATTTTATTTGCAAATTTGATAGTTCGATTGGATTGTAATAATTAAACCTTAACGTCTGATTTTTTTAATACTTTTAATAATCACAAATTTAAATTTTTATCTATGAATCGGGATCAAAATCATCTAATTCGACTCATAAACCTTGTAAATCGACTGATTAAGAAATCAAGAATTAACTAGTTCTAATGGGTTAGAATTGGGAAATCGAAACGAAGAACTGGGATCAGTTCGATCTGATTCAAGAATCGTACTCACCCTTATCAATACGTTAATATTTTAAAACAATAATTTTCTGACATATTTGTCTTAAACTATTTTGCTCATACCGAAATATTTTATGAATTAATATAATTTATTTTAATTGATTAGTCAAAATGATTAAAATAATGATCATTTTGTACTTTGAGCCATTTTTAGTGCCCTCTCATATTGATGAATAGTACACTTGACCCTTGCCTTGCTTCATAATAAGTTATAAATAAATAGATTCATGTTACTCCAAATATAGTATTTATGAACTATTATTTTATTGGGTCTATAAATAATAAAAGATGCAATGGGATTTAAATATATAAATTATATTAATGAGTTGACATTTTGGTAAATCATTGGTTAGTGTCTCAAAGTCAAAGCCTAATGATGCAATTAGCATGCTTAATTTGAATGCAAAAAATGGCATGCGGAGACATGTCATTGCCAATTCACAAGCATGATAATAAATATATTAAAATTAAATTAATTAATTAAATAGATGGTAATATTATTATATAAAATAAATGATGATGTAATGACAGATTATTATTTATTACAAAAATCTTGAGCAAATAGTATAATAGTGGGTTGATAAATGGGCCTAAGGACTAGCCCAGTGGAGCATTAATGGGCCTCACATGTATATGGTATGGACTTGCTTGAGTAAACATGTATTGGCCCATAAAAGCACACATTTCACCAATGGGCCGTAAATTATTACAAAATCTGTATACTTTGGCCCAATAATGAGATCATACTTTTTCGCCTCAGGTAGGGATGTTCACGGACGGGTTGCCGAACGAGTTTATATGATTAAGCTCGAGTTCGACTCAACTTGATTCGATTTGCTTAATTTTTATATATATTTAATTCATTAAATATTAAACTAACAAGCTCGAGGTCAATTTGATTTGGCTCGTCTAATTTCATATTAAATATTTTCTTTAATATATAACTAATTAAATATTAAATGAGCCGGCTAGCAAGTATATCATACCTTAAAAGGTTAGGCTCGAGCTCAACTTGTTTATTAAACGAGCCCAATCTTGAGCTTAAATTTAGCTCAGGCTCGATTATAGGAAGTCCGAACTGAATATCTAACGAATCGAGCTCGAAAGACTAGTTAAAAGCTCGGATAATTTACAGCTCTAGTCTCTACCTTTAAATTTATATCAATATGAGTGTTCGGATGAAAATCACCATTAAGATGCAACATAAAAACCTTATATTTCACACTTTGTCGAACCTAATTCAAGATTTGTTAAAAAAAATTCCCTCAAACTTATTTTAAAAAAAATCAACGAAATATGAATAAGTTTTTTACACACCCACCTCATTAACGAGATATTTAATCTCAATCATCAATTTTGATAATCTAACGTTAAGATTGATTCTTAAATCGCACCACAAAAGAATGATTTTCATAGGCAATGATCTCTATAAAATAATCGGATGAATTAGACTAGTCGAGAATTAATCATAAACTAATGAGACCAGTTGAATTAGACTAACAGAGAATTAATCATGAACTAATCAGACTAGTAGTATATTCTCACCTTAATATCTCTGTGATTCATTACATGTTCTATATTTGCATTTATCAGTTTCAACAAAACACAAACAAGAACGTTAAATTTTGCCAATACAATGAAGAAACAAAAGATCTGAAAAATACAAACAGAAACAAACCAACACATGAACATAAACATTCTTTACACGGCTTATTTATTATGTTTCATTCTGCAGAAACTCACAAAACCAACCCATATTCACAAACACCTTTTTTCTCAGTTCATTTCACATACTTTCCCAAATCTTCTCCTTCACTTGGAAGCAAGACCCTTAATTCCATTCCCAAAACTCATGGAGCTAGCTCTGATCCTCACCTTGGCCTGGTTAATGTAATCCATAGCCTTCACATTGATAGTGTCCGTCCGGGCGGGTCTCTTTGCGGTTCCTCCTCCCCCAACGCTCGATGCAGTCCTGATCTTCATCTTTGCCCGGGTGATGAAATCTGAGAACTTGTCGTCGTTGGCATCGTCCTTGCTCTTCTTCTCCCTTGTCCCATGTTTTGGACCCGCCTGAGCCATGTCAGGGTCTGGTGCAACGAGGAAGACAACCTTTGGAGCTGGTTTTGTCGTGTCGATGTTGTTGCTGGTTCTGTCTTGTTTCATCACTGATGCAAGATCGGTTGGTTTTGGACGTTTGGGCTGTCCCTGAAGGATTTGGGAACCGGGATTTAGCATTTGACAGTGAAAAATGAATTTTTCCCACAGTAATATGAAAATATATACCGATAAAGCGCAGAGTACATGTTCATATACTTGCAGTTCATATCAATACATACTATAAAATGTGAAGGCTTAATATACCAATATATCAGTACATAACTGATATAACGTACTGATAGATTACAAAATACGTGTTGATATGTTTGAATTGCATGTTCTCATAGTAATTTAGGAAATCTCGAAACTTTTTACAATACTCTTAGAGCATAGAGTTGAATACACGTTGAAGTGATATTCTAACATTGCATATCAATATGAACCGTAAAATGTGAAGTTGTGTGACACATCAATATATCAGTGCATACGGGTTGGTTTAACGCGGGATAGCAAAAAAGAGGATTTAGCGACTGATATAACATACTGATAGATTATAGAATATGTGCTGATATGTAAGGATTGCATGTTCATATAGTAAACTAGAAAATCCCGATACTTTTTCAAACAATATCAGAATTTTCGAGAGATAGGACTGACCTTGAATACCCTGAAGATCCTCTTGCACACACCTGCCGGTTTTGAGTTCTTGCTGTTCCTTTCCATAGGGATGTACCTGAAAATGATCGAAGAAAGTCTGGTTTTTGGTTCTTGGAGGTGAAGGAAGCCAAGAATCAAAAACCTAACCGATACTTCTTGTGGGGTGGTGGAGTCGGTTTTTATACTGTAAAATGGAGGATCATAGAGGAGAGAGAGCAACACAGAAATTTATAAAATATAATATAATATTGAGAGCTTGAACAAAAGATATGATCATTGTAATGAAAAGCAAGTAAGATGTGAAGAAAATGAACAATACAATGCAATGTCATTTTGGCTATAAAGATTCCATAGATTTTCAAAAGAGGCAACTTTAAGAGTCCTTTTTTATATTTTCCAACTGATGTAATGTTTTGGGATCATATTCTCAACTTTTCTCTAAACCCTTTATTTTCTCGGGGAAATTAGAATCTGATAGGCTTAACCAGCCAAGCACGAGTAGTTAACAACAACACTCAACAGTTAATAGCTGTTATGCACAAGCTTGGCAGCTTTGATTTAGGCTACAAGTTGCAAGAGTATCCTTAAACCAGACACACTTCACTGTTCCTTATTATATGCAAAGCTTTAGAGACATGCATATAGTTCAAGTCCATTGATTATAGCCTAAAAGATTAGATTCTTGTATTGATTAAGGCTTAACTATTGGCTTAATAGAACTTTGTGTTCAGATTAGTGCACGATCACCTAACTATCCGGATACCTTCTTACCCTCTTGCCTAGTTTTAGGGTTTTACAGATAATATATCCTCTGAACCCTCGTGTTTCATGTTCTTGATAAACATGGAACAAAAGTAAGATTCTAAATGTACAGTAATAATTTTCATGGTCGAGATTAAGCATGAGAATATAACAGAGAAGAAATCTAACCAGAACTGAGACAGTGATTTAATAGCATAAAATTATTTCAATTCACAATGGTGGCCACTTTGTTGCCAATGATGTACAATCTTAGACGAATGTTTGAAACTGAGATTTACCAGAAGTGAAGCGCAATGAAATCTAAGTTAGAAAGCACACATAGACTTTGAGCTATGCTTCGTTGAGATTGGCCAGTGAAGAAGTTTCCACCACACTGATTTGTCGATGGATTGACCTTTGAGACCTTGAGTGTACTAGGGAATTGGAGATCGGGAAAGTAAAAGTCTGGTACGGTTTGATCTGGTACAGCTGCTATGGATCCTTGAAGCACGACTCTAATGGCGGTAGGTCTTCACTACCTGCTCAATTCGTCCCCGACAAAGAGGACAATTGGTCAAGTGCGAAGAGCATCTTACACAACAGCACATATGGCCACACCTGAAAATGGTAAGAGATAACACCATTTTGTTCAATTTCAGTTTCAAATAAGTCTAATAACGTAAAAATATACAGACTATTGAGTAGCTTCATTAGAATACTACAAATTTGGAATGTTCGTTGTAAACAACGGCACCTCTAATTTAAAGGCTACTTCGCGAGGAAATGGTGACATGAACTAGAATGAAATTATATAAGAAATGCACGAATTCACAAAGATTTTGGCTCGTAACAGTTTCTTATTCAGGCGAGAAGTTTCCAGAGCTCATTTCTACAACTTTTTTACTCAAACTATTGAGCGGCTTAATCAGATACAACAAATTTGGAATATTTGTTGTATAAATGGTGACATGAATTATAATGAATTTATATAATAAATGCACGAACTCTCAAAGATATTGGCTCATAACAGTTTCTGATTGGAGAGAGAAGTTTCCAGTGCTCTTACTTGAGGAAAACAGCATTGTACTCCTGCTCAAGACATATCACGCACAGATCTGGCATTAGGCGGTCTCTCTTTGTACCATCAAGTTCGCTGTTGGGCTTTTCATTTGAAACTGAAAAGGCATGGACGTCTTTAATACCATGTCCAAATATATTCTGCGAGATAAAATAGCATAATGAATACATCCGGCAATTTACCTTCACCGTCTTCCCCTGATCTAGCAGCAGCGGCACCATTAACCCTGTACAAGCAAGTCTTTGAGTATGGAAGCTTCATTTGTTTCAACAACAATAAAAAGAACGTACACCACGTGAAATGCATCAACTAGACTATTTTCTACAAACACTATAACTAGAATGGTTCCTTGTTTTCGAGAGTGACGTTGTCAAATAAACCATTTTGGTCCATAATATAAGTGCCATACCTTTTGCGCAACTCCAAGCGACGTTTTCTTTCTATGAAATATTGGACCATGTGCTTAGCAATCAGACATACACCAAAGACAGTCAAGCCAGTAGAGACATATTTATACCACCTGAAGAAAAATAAAACATCCTTGTTATCTACACATATGAAAAGATAGCGGGGGTTTCACTCATATATATGCCAACATGCACTTATAGTATTAGCAATAACAATGGAAACAACCTTGCCCACTTCCCAAAGTATGCGATAAGTTCGTCGAGAGTTCTTGGAGACACATAAAATGGCCCTTTCTGGGGTCGCTGGATTCGTATTGTTCCGATATCATCTCTGAGAGCCTAAATATAAACTTAACAAATAACTATAGAGAATTGCAAATAAATAGTAATTCATAAAGGGAACAGAAGATACACACACCCTTACTATGATGCTTTATCGCTTCACATTATCAGACTACCATTTTCTTTTTCTGGATGGTTTCATCATTTTGTGGAATAGCAGCAAGCAAAATACGTAGAGTCCTGATGTACAAAGTACAAAGTACAACGTACCTCACCAACAACGGTTAAAGAAGCCCCAGTTGGTAGTACTCTTTCAACAAACTTTACTCCAAGCATCTATAACACAACCACAAATATCTAAGCTTGACCCAAGAATGTCACTGGTTTTTTTAGAAATAAATGGACAAATAATAAAATGAAGCAAACCTTACTCCCTTGGGGATGTTCTAAGGTTCCACGGACAAGGGATCGCCCGGACTCAAAAACTTCACCTCCAACTGTCAATGCAAATCCTGTGGCTCCTCGAGCCCCCATTACATGCACACAACCAGTCCCATCATCCTAATTATTGGGAACCAAACAGACCACCAATCAAAAGGACACTCAACCCTTTTTGTTTCATACAATTTACTTTATAGCTTCATTTTCTTACTATCTTAACAATATACTAAATCCCCACAACAATTTAGAACAACGAAACATAAGTCATTTCTCACCAAATACCAGGGAACTTCCTTGCTCATAGATAGTACTAACGCAGAATCCTGTATCCAAGAACCCGCATCATTGTGCTTCAAAAAATGTTGTTCTTCCTGAAAACACATCAACACCTCAAATTTAGAATATGCAAGTGAACAATAAGCGTGGTTGTTTTTTGAAATGACGTATATATACCGATTGCTCCACTATTACGCCTCGTAAACCACTATGCTTGCAAGTAATTGGTGTTTCAGAGCCAACTTTTCCAGAAACAGCAACAACCAAGGGCAACACTTCACATTCATTTTCCAGTAACTGTCCTGAAAGTCGAAAGAACCCAAAAAACATCATTTGGGAACATATGCAATGGTTGGTGGATATCAAGTTTGCCAAAGCTCATCAACGAGTAACATTTTCAAGACTCATTACCAAAGAAACACAACTAATTATCTCAAAACCGTACCTAACCATCTAGATACAATTCTAAAGCTAGAATTAACAAATAAACAATCCAAACAATCAAGCCCGAACCAAATCCATCACACACTTCAATTTAGCAACAAAGCTCCCTCAACTAACATAAAATACAGCAAAAAAGGAAAGAAAGAAAAAAAAAACTATGTCTAAGCTGAGAGCAGCATACCCAATTCCTTCACAGAAGTTCAAAACCACATCTAATCAACCAAACCACAATGTTACAGCAAAGTTCAATTTCCATTCAATTCAAAAACTTCACAAAACACAAACAAAAGGTTACTGAGAAAAATGAATTTTCCATGTCTAAGCTGAGAGCAGCATACCCAATTCCTTCACAAAATTTCAAAAGCACACTAATCAACCAAAACCACTATGTTACACTAAAATTCCATTTCCATTCAAATCAAAAACTTCACAAAACAATACTAAGAAAAATGAATCTTCCATTCTAAGCTGAGAGCTGCATACCCAATTCCTTCAAATGCTCAATCCGCGTGACAGTCTTGAGGGTCTCCGCTTCTCTGCACCAATCAACAAAAAACAACAAAAATTATACAAATTCACAAAATTTTCGATCAGCTCAGTCCAGTGCTCAAGTCCAGATTGGTGATAACTAGAAGACTCACTTGACACTACTCTTCCCAAGAAGATACAGAGCAGCTCCGCTCAGGCAGCAACCGAGCCCGCCCCATGGAAGCATCCTCGAAACCCTAAATCAAGCTCTCTGCGCGCAACGTCGATCTCAACGAGCCGAATCAGCGAGCGATTGATCGAATCCGGAAACGTGTGGATTCGAATTTTCCAGGAAAAAGAAAGTTAAGAGAAAAAAACAAATTTTCCCGGGAAAATAACGATTTCTCGAGGAGATGGATCGATGATGTTGATGATAGGCACAGAATCGGATACGTGAAATGAGAGGGAAAGGTAACCTTTTTTTTAACCGTGTGCTCGCGTGCAGGTGATCATTTCTCCACGATGTGGGTCCCATGAGAACAAAATGGACCGGCCTTATTGGGCTCGAAGCCCGATACGTTGCCCAAAATCCAGTGCGGTAGAAATTGCTAACCTTAGCGGGCAATTATGATTTTAATTGATTTTAAATGAGTTTTAAAAGTCTATAAATTCTTATAATTCTATAGGTTCTTTCAAGTCTATAAAAAGTCTTGATGATT
>JAYMTP010005356.1:0-13487 GCA_036897365.1 Geranium brycei
CCTCCGCCAGCCAGCGTGGCGGCGTTAATGCTGCCGCTGCCGCAGGGGCTCTCATCAGGAGCAGATTGGAGCTGCAAAGATGCTCGAGGGAAAGGTCGATTTTGCCTGTAGCCGATATAGGGTTATGGGATTTGGGGAAATTTCTAATGTTAGGTATGCGAAGATGTTGGATACGACGGATTCAGGCTTATCGTCGGTGGTTTTAGAAGAGATTTTACGAATTTTACGGGCCTGAAAAGAGATTTGGAAGGTCTGACGTCAGTGGGAGGTGGAGTAATGTGACATAGAGACTTGGCTTGGGCTAGAGTTTGCATCATGAGAATGTGCTTCTCTGACCTGGACCGCCTGAACCGGATTGGGAGCGAGAGCAGCGACATCCCTTTCCAGCGATTTCGCGAGCTCTCCAATTGGACCCCACAAGATTTCGTCCTCCAATTTTCTCATTCTGGCCTTTGTTCGATTTCCTCGATCGAGATTAGCAGTGTGACCAAGATGTATGGGTCGTTCCCGGTCGCGTCAAACCGCCCTTAATCGCTCGCTGGAGCTATGGGTCCATTTTGGGCTTAATCATTCTCGGTCACTATTGTACCTTTGACAGAACAGAGAGAGAGAGTGTGGGGAGAGGGGTGAAGATGAGGGCAGCTTTGTAATTTTACAAAATTATTTTTGGTTTTTTAATTCTTTTATTTGTGTACTTAAAAAGTCAAATTTGCCCTCAATCTATTAGTTTAATTTGTTGTTCAATTAAGGGTAAATAGTCATTTCATAATCATATCAATAATTACATAAAATTGAAAATTATACCTCGAGGGCATTTTGGTCATTAATTTTTCTATAACTTTCCGTCACTAAATCGAGTTAAGTGTTAACCTTTTAAAATTGGGGTATCGAGAAATTTTTTTCCAAATTTAAACATATGATCATAAAATAAAGTTTGGGCTTGTATCTGATATGAAATTACTTCTTCCTAAACTAACATACTACTAACATAAAGTATGGTTCTTATGAATCTTATCTCGTGCCAGTCCTACCACCGCCTAGATTTAGTGCATTTTTACCTGTATTTTCTTATATTCAAAGGATATTTACGGTGCTATCATACGAGCACAATTATTATGCAATTTATATTGCATTCATTTAGTTGTTTCTCCTTGTGGTTTTCACTCAATGAAAGGAAGCCTAACAGTAATGCTTTAATTAACTTTTTCCTAAACGGGTCGCTAGAAGCCTAACACACACATCATTATCTCCAAAAAGATGATCCACATCACATGCAGATGAATGTACATGCTTGTTTCTTCTTCACTAAGAAATAATAACGCAAATCACCTTATTGTAAAATGTGTCCATCATTTGAAAGCTGTTTTGAACGTGGAGGGAAAATAAAGAGAAAGCCTTGTTCGAAAAGCACAACGGTAGACCCAACTTTAGTATATTTAGTGCACAAGTAACCATTTAACACACCACACCTTCCCAATTCACGCAACACTTTATCCCCCGCCCCACTTTTAATAAAAATAATTCCCTTGTTGTTGTGAAATGTATAGATGAAACGAACAAACAAGTCACAGTGCAACTATTGATTGAGCTCATCAAATAAGACTTATAATACACGGGATTATTCATTCAGAAGTAAACTTTGTTGATCAAGGTGTCCACTTTGATGTGCTTATGAAAAGTTTGTGGGCATTTAGTTTAAACAATTTACCTTTTACCCTAAAAGTTGAATTTGAGTGAATAAAATTCTACAAACAAAGAACTTGGTCGAAGATGGGAGGATAGAAAAAGGGTTCATTGTTCTCTTTACTTAATCATTAAAATCTATATCCAATTATTGAGTCCCTCTCTTCTAATTGCACTTTCCCCCCATAGATTTGTATTATTTATTTATGCTATTACTTAATTTGGAAGTTTTGTCGTCTTTGTACCAATAATTACCAGACAATAATTAACATAAATTAAGTCTTAAATTCTGTGTTGCATAACATTTTGGGAAAGCCAATTACTTTAACATAATTTGGTTCACTTTCGATTTATACCCTACTTTCTAAACTAAATAAATTGTTAAGGTAGAATGACAAAATGATACAACTCTGTGAAAATAAGTCACATTAACACTAAATCCAAAGACATTAATTCATTCACATTTATTAAAATAATGTAAGATGAAATTCCACTGGATTTCCTATTAATGGGCTGTAAGCTGAAAAGATAAATGGGCTTTTAAAGCCCATGAATAAACGGACCTATCTCATAGTTAGCCCAAATGTTGACGTTGGTTTGTTGATCTGCTCACTGAATCGCGCCATAGATGAACACACAAACTCCCGCCATTTCTCTGTAACTTCTGAGATTTTAGTAACAAAACTTTGCTTCTGAGAAATGCAATCGCTTTCACGCCTTGGACGATGCTTGATTTGCGAATTGAATGGTCAGTGCTTCCAAGCCCCAGATCAAGAGCGGGTACGTCAGCTCATGATAGGTTGAATTTGCTCAGATTATTTGTTGTTTATGTATATTCTGGATGTGACGTGTTTCATAGTCTATAGATCATTGAGAAATTTCCAGAGTCAATGGTTATGGTGTATTATGGAAATGAGTCGATGCCCAATTGGAAAATTAGGGTTTCACTGAAATTGGAAATTTGAAATCGACCCATTTAGGTTTCATATTGATCTTATAATCAGAAGGGTCAGTTTTGGGACTTCATTTTATAAGACGATTTCTTTCTTGGGAGAAAATCAGATAGAACATTTACTTTTCTTGGTGATGATTGAAATCTAGGAAACAAGCATTATGGGTAACTGAAAGTTCATAAAAGGGTACAATATTACAATTTGCACAGACAAAAATCACATAAGCTTGAAAAATCTCCTATGTTACAAGTTGTGGTGTTCTTAGGCGAAAAAAAGAACTATTTGTGTAGAAAGTCCAGACAAATCTCACTTACTAGTCGATTGAGCACATGTCTTTCCACTTCCTTTATAACATCAACTTCCTCAAGAAATGCTAGCATATTTGTGTCCCAAGAGCCATCCCACATACAATTCATGTCTGGATATCTGTCATGGACATCACTCTCGAGCATTTTAGGTAGGTAGTCTTCAGGCTTGCAGTTTTCTTGCCCATTCTTGCCATATAATTTTAAAACCTCAAAGTCTTCATCTAACTGCTTTACCAAATCATCCAAGGAAACGATCCTTTTGGAAGTAATGGATATCTTCACATAAGGATAAATGCTGATTTCTTGCCTTGTCCCTTTTCTCATCATTATTTCATATCCACAATCTAGTAGAAGCTTTTCGTCTTCATCAAGGCAGTCATGACCACCGGCATTAAGAATGACAAAAGAAAGGTTGAGTTTGAGAAGTGCCTCTGCTGTATCTAGGAAAATTTGACTTTTCATCAATATATGCTTGAGGTGTTTCTCTCTTTCTGTTAGTTGGTTTTGTATTGCCGGCTTGAAAATTTCCTTCGGCTGCAGTTCTGCAGGGTAAGAAATGTCTTTGCCTCCTTGAGTTCCTGCAACACAAAATAATGCACTTTTTCTTTCAAATTTCTCAATTGTCTTCCATTATTATGTTGCCATTGTCCTTGTTATAATTCATGCTGATATTTTCATGATTGCTAGGAGTAACCGAGTAAGGGTGATTTGAAGTTTATGAAGGTGTTACAATGAACACTAAGTGAAAATTTTGTATACATCTTTTGTTAAGGTTCAGTGACAGTGTTGATTTGCATTCATTACCCAGTAAACTTTAGATGGAAGTAAAAGAATTATTGGATGGGTTTGTGCGTGAAAAAAATGTTTAGGTGAAAGATATAGAAGTGAGAATTTTACAGAGAATGTAGCAACCTTTGAACTCTCCCTATTTTGTTGTTTAATGCAAAAGCAAAGAAACAATTCCAACCTTGTCAAGACAGGAACTAAATTCAGCTATGCAAGATGTACTTACTGTTACCCGTGATTGATATGATTTCATCAAACTTGTGTGTTTCTCCTCCCAAAAAATGTGCTTGATCTTTCTTTCCTTTAACAGCTATTGGGGTTATCCTCTGGCTCTGCAAGACATATGATCACGCTTATGTGAGGTTAATACCAGGTATAAGGGTCAACGAACTGTGCTTGTTGTTTTGAAAATCTTTATAGAACAGAGATCTAGCTCTCGTCCTCTGAAATAAATAATAGCTTTTAGATCCTGGTAAGAGTAAGCTTACACTGCCACTGGGAGCTACAGTTTGTGGTTCTCTTGCGCTTAGGCATTCATCTTCTCTTGGACCATACAGAATGGAGGTCTGCCCATTTTCTTTGTGCAGTTGCTGCGCCAGATTTGTTGCTTGAATGCTTGCATCTGATTCATTGGATTTAGTCATATGTGCTTCTGCTTCTTTGATCCTCCTGCCTCTCAATGTTTCTGCTTCTCTTGAGCCACCAGATATTTCATGCTTTCTTTCTCGTGCAGAGGCACTCTGTTGTTTCAATGTGCCTGTCGTGCCGTTTAGGCTTCCATTTCTATTATGCATTTCCTCATATTTTACCTTTCGAGAGACTGGTACATGAACAACTTTCTCTTTAATAAATGGTGGCGCGCCATCTGCTTCAGACTCTAGATGTGTCATTGAGGAATTATCATCTGAGTTTCTCTTCATTGAACCTTTCATGCTAACAATTAACTGTATTGAACTTCCCTTTCTGTCAAAATCGTCATGGTGCCTTTTATCTTGAAACCATTTGGATGACATTGGATCGATTGGTTCTCTAGGGCATTTCAGGATAGGTTTGACTAGGTTCATATATTGCTTCTTCTTCTGCATTTTGATTGCATCATGGTTTGATTTTGATGAAATCTTGGACATCATTTCATTTTCTTTTTGCTTTCTAACCTGTATCTTTTGTTTTGCTCGCCACTGTTCCTTTTCTTCTACTAAGTTCTTTTCTTCTTGAGGCTCAACTTTGTTCAACAGGCTTGGCTGTTGGATCCCAAGATGGCTTTGTGGTTTTTGCTTATTTTGTATGTGAAGCCTGCTTGCCTCGCGTTCTGTCTTTTCTCGCATTATAGCTGCAGCTCCTCGTCTCTTTTGTTTCTGTGCTGCTATTTGCTGAAGCTCGTCCTTGATGACAATTTCCTTGGATTTGCTCTTCCCTATGTCTTTTAGTTTCTTTTGCTTTGTGCTATCATGTTTTCTTTCTTTTTCTCGAACGTCATTTTGCCTTACTATATCCGGGTTAAGGAAGGCTATGTTGCCGTGTTGCTTAATCTTGACACGGGTCTCTGTTGAGCTCGGGTCTGACTTTGTGCCTTCCAAGTCCTTCCTTAGTTGTTTTCCATCATGAAGCACCAGCTCAATGTTAGAGTAACCACTGGCTGTATTCTTTTCTGTTTGCACCACTACTGTTGTATCCTCAAGAATAGGACTCTTGTAGGGCTGCATCACCTTTTGTTTTACAGATTGTTGTGGTAGATTATGAGTATCTCTGCTCTTCTTTTCTGCATCCCTGGCAGAACTCATTTTCTTCTGAATGATGTACTTTGGATCTACAATTTCTGGAAGTTCATCTAGTCCCATGAGTTTGACAATTACACTCGGAATCCTCCCCTTTTCTGGTTTGATTGAATTTGTGTGGTCCTTTTGTCCTGTGAATGGTTCAAGAGTTTTGACGTCTGAGCCATAGCTAGCTCTGCATACATGAGAAACTGAATTCGAGGTAATCAGAGTTTGCCTTTCATGGTTGGAGTTAGAAGCACCTTTGGGGTAACTCGAAGCTGTTGCCCGCTGCATGACACTACTTCTTGCAACTTCCTGGGTTGTATGAGAATTTCTTGAGGGTTTGTCAAAGGAGAACCTGGGCAGGTCCAGTTGTTTCTGCTTATTAGTTATGACTACGTCTTTATCAATGTCATCATCTTCCTCAAGCAATGTGATTCTACTTTTTCTCTGTGAACTGACTGTGTACTCTGAAGCTTCCTGCATGTTTACAAGCCTCCGGAGGGATTCTTCCAAATCAATGGCCCCTTTCAGTAATTCCTTCCCGATTTCGACTGAGTATTTATTGAAGTTATGGTCATTGGAGCAAGCATTTAGTATCTGGTTTAACTTTTGTGCCCCTTTTGAAATTTCTTTGATATGAAGATGAGAGAAGGTAGGAAAACGGCCAGCGGAAGTTTGGAGCCTATCTCCGGCGCTTCTTCTTTCCAGCCTGCCGAATTCCACTGATCCTTTGCCAATTTGTTGCAGGAAATTCAGCATTGAATTGTTTCCAGAGGAATCTGTTAGTCTGAGTTTATGCATATTCTCAAGGGCAAAAGCAAGGGCCATGGACAGATTTCCTGCTTGTGCCGAGCTCTGGCCTTTTCCAAAAGGAACAATATGTTTTGAAGCTTCTCCAATAGCAATAACTTTGTTTCCTCCCATAGGCCTATTGTGTGCATTCCCAGTTCTGGAACCAGCCTACAAGCAACGAGACAATTGAAGTAAGCAAAGTCAGTGAAAGACTCAATCTAGCTCAACCGCAAATCAAGAACTTGAGGTATTTAAAACTTACAGTTGTACGTGTTTTTGTTTCCCTCAATCCTCGATATGTTTGCTTGGAGTATGCATATGCATCTGTATGAGGTAATGACAAGAAGAAACACACACATTTTCATGGAATTGAGGTATTTAAAACTTACATTTGAAACATCTATTTGTTACTCCGTTCGTCCCAAAATGAATGTCCTATTTGACGGTTATGCCTTAAATTTTCCCACATGGCAATGATTATAACTATTATGAAGAATATTAGGGTATTTCATGCATAATTAACTTAGAAATAAAGTAGACACTCTTTTTAGAATGTTCAAAGAAGATAGTAAGACACTCATTTTGATACAGGGTAATGACTAAGGGATGGGTTAGAAGAAAAATATTCTATTGTTGTCATCATGTAAGCCCTTCCTCTTTCTTCGTATGTAAACAGTGAATATGACCATATTAACAAGTAAATTCTCAATTTCAATTCCACTTGTTTTCATTATCATCCAACTATCCTCAATGGCAATCCTATAAGTTACACTACCTCATTTAGGCTACCTTTATGTTTCAACTCCACTAGACATGAAAACACTAAAAAAAATCACCATAGTAGTGATGCAATGCTGATCCACAGTTGTATGTCCAAATTTTGTACAAAATGGTTCTGAATCATGGTTTTTGCTTGCGCTAAACATTGCGATATCTACGTACCTATAGCGGTCGTTTTGGAATGTTTAGAACTTTGAGCGGCAGCCATCCGTTCCTTCCTCAACCGCAGGTCATCCAACAACTTGTGTGCAAAATCCGATCTCTTCGCCATGTTTTCTTGCAGTTGTAAGGAAGCTCTGTTGTCCAACACTCACTCCGCCACAGAATGAGGAAATTTTGTTGGATTGTGTTCGGCGTGACCTGTGCTACAGAGTGAAATGTTTTGTTTCCTTTGTAGCTGGGAGGGTTCTGTCGGTGTTTGGTGTGGTGGGAAGTCTGGTTCAAGACAATGAAAAAAAGTCTCTAGTTTCAAAGTTTGTGCGGGAAGGTTGACGTGAACGTTTGCTCTTCTTTCCCTCTTTCTAAAAGGACACTTAAATTCTTTGAGTATAGTGACTTTTATTCTTGTCTAAGCAATCCACACTCTTTTTTTTTGTTTCTCCATCACATTTTCTCTTGGCTTCTTACCATCAACCTTTTATTCTTTTCCATGAAAATGATTTACATTTGTGTAGTGAAGAGATTGAAAGGAACCCAATTTCTAACTTTTCTTTTCCTGGCAGTGTAGATGGAGCAACTTGTAAATCTTGCTTGTCGGAGAAACTGAGTAAAGGACTCGTGGAGCACATGATGCTGTGCATGTCGGTGCAGGTAATAGTCATCGGCTAAAACTTGGGGATCTATTTTGTGAATTCTGTACAAGAATTTGAGATGAAATGTGAATTATATGTATGAGTTTGTTGAGTTGACAAGTTATTTGACAAGTGCTTGGTGTCTGGTGAAGCATGTTTTTAGTCTGTGAGATGGGGATGTGGTTGGTGGAAGTTGCATTTGGTGAAGAATAATTATCACTAACAATACTGATTTAGGAGCATCCTTAACATCCTTGAATCTAATGGCAGGTGAGTTTATTATGACAATGGCTGACCAAGAAACATTCAAAATGATCGGGAAGGAACTCAAGTGTGGTCCTTACATCAACCTCAGACCCATAAAAGCAAATCGAATGTTAAGATTACTTCTATTGCAATTTCCCCTAATTTTTACTAGAAGTACTGTTTTGATTACATTACAGATACAGAGTAGTATTGCAGTAATTATTTGATAAATTCTATAGCTTCTCTGATATTTTGTATTCCTATTTTATTTTTCAATTAAGAAAATTACATTGGGAGTATATATCGTCAGGGTTGGCAACTGATTTAGGCGCCTTGAAATACAATTTTAAAAATAATAAATGTCTTAAATTTGCTTACTCATTATAAGAAATAATTAAAAAAATTATTATTCTTATTTTAGAATTCAATAACCGTTGAGTCGGTCTCGCTTATTATCAACAATTGAGTTAAAAATCTAAATTTATATAACATTAAATATTCGATATAAATTAGTGTTCTAAAAAATTTCGGTTGGTATGATTAACATTTGGGAAAATGACACTTTTGTGCACCTAACTATACACAATTCTCACTTTCATACCCTATATTTTTTTCTTCTCTTTTTCAGTACCAAAATTTGGAACAAAAGTTAGTTGTTTGTTAGTTTTAACGGAGAAATAGATATCACGTGATATCACATGACTACTGATTTTCAAATATTACCCAAAATATCCTTTGGTGCTAGAGAATATGGAGTGGAGGTTTGGGCTCCATTTTTTCCGGCGATGGAGGTTTGGACTCCAAAATACCCTTTGGTTGTTGTTGTTCCGTTTGAGATGACGACGGCGAGCTTGGTGGCGTTGACTTGGACGAGGAAGTATCGTCCCTCGACGATGTTTTGACGGACTCTGTAACCGTCCTGGAGGCAGTGGCCGAGCTCACGGAGCACGTCGACGTGGCCGAGGAACGCGGCTTTGGCGCACAGAGCCACGCTGGCGAGACATCATCACCGCCCTAGCCATCAGTGACGCGCCACTCCCATGGTTCTACAAATAGTAATCAAATTTACAAATTTGGGGAATTCCAAATCAATACGCCATATAAATAATAATAATAATAACTGAAAAACCTCCCTCTGGCCTACCCCGAGTCCGACCTCCACCGACCAGATCTGTGAGACGAGGGGTAATATTGTCTTTTTAACTTTTTGTTAACTCTGTTAATGCTCATGTCCCAAAGTAAAATTCAGAGTACTAGAAAAAAGAAAAAAAAAAGTATAAAAGTGAAAATTACAATAATTAAGTGCACAAAAATATCATTTTCCATTAATATTTTATAATTTTTCTATAATTTTATAATTTCATTTATTTTTCAATTAATCTTGGAGTAAATCTAAGTCTCCAGCACCACTCCCATCCTAATTTTTTTTCCTTCAGATAGCGGTATAAATTACACCGCCACTGATTAAGTCTACCGCCATCGCTTAAAATATCTCCGCAAATGAACGTAGAAATCGAGAACCTTCTGCAGAATCTCAGCCGTCCATAGCTTACAAACACATTATAACCGCTCAAATCCGTCCGTATAATCCCATTCAGCAGATTGTATACCAGCCGTTGGATTGTTCTTATAATTGCGTCTTCCACAACCGCCGTTTCCGAGTTATATTTGGGTTCTTCTATAACTCAATTGTAATTTGTATATATCCATCTCATCCGATCCTCTCCCTTTAGTTTCATCCTTCTCCTTTGGATTTGTGGATTTGGCTATGGCTTTATTTGCTCATCGCCGCTCGACGGGCTATGGCGGTGTTTCCTCAGCCGGTCCACAGCCATGGCCGTTGATTGAGATCTGTTAATTTGGAATCGTCGCATACAGGTAACCTGATGCGTGTGGAATGTTGAGTGTGGTTTTCTTGCCTCTAAGATCTGTTTCTTATGCACTGTCTACTTTTACAGCGAAGCTCATGTGACCTTCAGGATCTATAGATCTGCTCATCTGCGTCGCTGATTTGAGATTATACATGTACCTTCTTGTTATGCTATTTGTTTATGTCTTGACATTCTTCTGATCTCCCTGTCGCGCGTCTGGTTTCGTATCTCTAGTTGTAGATATATATATATATGCTGTGATCAACTAATAGCCTTCTTGTGCTTATGGTCTGTTACAGATCTACGCATGTCTCGATGGACTTCAGAGATTTGATATTTGGCTAATTGGTTGCTGAATGTTACTGTTCGGGATTTGTTCGTGCTGTGTAATTTGTTGCTGCCGTGGAGCTGTGATGTTTCTACTCTGCATCAGTCGCGAGGAACTGCATGAAGACTATCTGGTGATGAAAGGTTTTGTTGTATACATAGTAGATAGTTTCTGAATGATTGATTTAGCTGATGAATGATGGTGAAGGTATTGGTAAAAGTGAGGATGAGGGAAGTGTGGGTTGTGTTGTAACAGGCCTTTGCCATGACAGGTGCGCTTGCTTGGCAGGTCAAACAACCCTAATAAAAATTTCATTTTTCGGGTTTTGGAGGGAGATGGCACAGCACAGGACCTTTTATTTTTGTTGTCCTGCCTCTCCCTCCCCTTGTCTTGTGTTTTCCTTCCTTCTCTCTTCTCTTCTTACCTGGCATTCGTTCCATCTGGTATTCTTTCCTTCACAAGTATCTGCATCTGTGATTAGGGACGTATAATTTACACTGCTCCAAACATCTATTCCAATTCTCCAATGGGTGGCCAAGGTACTCAGTTTTATTTTAACTTCGGCATGACTTCACCAATTCATGAATCACAAACTAACTAGCACATTCTAGTCTTAAAATGAGAGGTAAGAACATAAGAGCATGACTGTTTACCTGAACTGAGGTTGTGCATCTTACATTAACCAGATCATATTATTATGTATTTAGTCTGTTTGTATATATGTTAGAGCTGTACATACAGCATTCTAAATTGTAACATCTTGGTAGTGTCAATAATTGGTGTCCAAGTTTGATCAGAGAAGTTGCGGCTCCTTATTTCATCACAATAAAGGTATTACAAGACTGTCATTGAAGTTGTTAACAAGCCCTCTTATTGTATGGAAGAGAAGAATATTTGCTGTTGCTGTTCCTTATTACAATGAGGGTATTACCAAACAAACTGTTGTACATTGGATGAGCTCTTCTATTGAAAGCAAGAGAAGACTATTACTGTTGTCATGGACCTATGGTATGTCACATTCAGTGACTTTTTCTTTCAAATTGTATATTACCTTGTGTTGCACTTCATAGTTCTAAATCATAGCTTACGAGGTAAAAATACTTGGAAGTGTCTTGGCACACATGTGAATGTTGTGTTGTGTTGTCTTGTAATGATATATGCTGCTTTTTCCAAAATTATATGTTGCAAACACATGGCTTTCAGGTGCTGCATGTTAATCAACTGATCATTTTATCTTGTAACTAATTTTATGAAGCATTTGCACAGAAGATTGTAAGGTTAGATTTTGTTGGAGGAGCTCTGGCTCTGTCATGTTAAAAAATTGGTGATAACCTTGATTGGTTCTTTCTTTCTTTCCATTCTCATTCCCCAACGAACATGACATATTCATCTTGGTAAATTGTCTACTATTGATTGCAATTACAGAATAGTCTGTTGCGAAAGTAAAATAGTGTCATTGGCTGTATGTTGATATTGTTAGTTGTTCAGGTGCTACTTGTGTTTATCATCAGTTGGCACAGAGAGTTGCGGGAGAATCTTGATGGTGCCAAATATGTACTTAAAGTTGGTTAAAGATCATTGGCGAGCTTGTCTAACCCTCTGAAGGATTTAGGGTTTGTCCAAGTTATATAAATTACCGTTTGAATTTATATTATGAGTTACTACTAGAGATTATTTTTCTCAGATTCTTTGTTATTCTGATGGGTTTGTAATTTTTTTATTGTTTAGGACTATGATTAACTTTTAAGATGAGCAGCAGCTTTTTTGCAGAATCTTTTAATATGTTAGATGGTGTATGTATGAAACTATTTCCAAGTGATTAGGGTAATGTGTGCCTGCATTATCATTATCATATTATCTTTTTGAACAGTTTTGATGTTGAGATATACGTCACAAGAAATCTATATACTTGCCAAGCAAATTTTGCAGCTACAGAATAATTTTTGTATAAAAAATTGTTCGTATAAAGTTCTGTGTTCTGTGTGTATAATATGAAGATTTTCTAAATCATGCTGAAATTTTGAGTTCCAAGTATAACAGCCTGTGAACTGGTTTCATAATGGATTCGTAGCTCAAATTGGTAGAGCCCCAGATTCAGAAGATCTGGAGGGTGATGGTTCAAATCCATCTGAATCCCATAGAGAAAATTTGTTTGTCTATATTTGGTATTTAAACTGTTCAAATGTTTGAGTATACACTTAAAGCTCTGAAAAATGCCTTAGCTAGGGTGAATGGTAGGAGTGAGACAACTATTTACCTTATTGCTCCTTGTCATTTTTATATTGTTTATGGCTGGATTGAAGGAAGCAGAGACAAATCAGAGAGGATTAAAGTGGTGCTAATGTGAGGATAATTGGCTGATCCGGGAAAGGAATGTTTTATGCACATATAGAAGTAATCATCGCCACATATTTTCAGAAGGGAGCGTATAAAGGAGATGAGGTTCATGCCTAGTCCGATTTTCAGCGTATAAAGGAGATGAGGTTCATGCCTGGTCTGATTTTCATTTTGTCGCTTCAAACTCTTGGAAGCTATATGCTCCACTGGTCCAGTCTCAGCAACCCTTAACTTACCGCAAAATAGTCAGATTTGAGGAACTGTGATGTGTCAATTTTTCAAGTCAAATTCAGGTGGCTTAGTGATTCAATTAGTAGTTACAGTAGAAGGTTTGAGTCTCTACCTTTTGAAGCTCTGTAGGTTCAGAATAAGGAAGAAGAAACATCAACGATCATCATTGCACAGTGAGGAACCGGACTTTACAGTTTAGAGGCCCATAACCCAATCCTAGACGAAGGGTTCATAGTTCATAACCCATAAAAAAAAACACTGTCTATATCTATCACCTTTACAGTAAGAGAGGTCATTTACGAACAATTCAAATATTATTCCTGAACATATAACTAATAGCATTTCTGTAAGTTACGTATGAGAAGATTTTGAACTTTGATGGATAGCTTTATGCGGAGCATTTTACTGTTGTTGGTGAAATGTACTCTTCTACAAGTTGAGATAATGGGGAAAGGGAGAACAAAAGTCAAATGGGGTTATTGGGTTTAGTTTAGGTCCATCTCTAACATTTTTATTGGAATTTGGAAATAGAAGTTGATGTGCAGTGACCATCAATTGGCTTGGCAGAGAAGCCTCATGGCTTTGACGGTTGAGAAACTCCTATAAATAGAAGTTATTTCT
>JAYMTP010005357.1:0-13482 GCA_036897365.1 Geranium brycei
ATAACAAATCACCCATAAATTGAGCAGCACACGTGTGCATATACTTGATTTGCATTTATTTATATGTAAAATAAATCATCAATTAATAGTAAAAACTAAAGCACTAATGGAGGCAGATATTACACATGAAGAAACAAAATTATATGTCTTTATGTTTACCATAAATATTCATATGCAATTAAACTCACAGCAAAAGGAAACAAATCAATTTGCTGCCATAATTTGAAGCCTTAAATGCTCAATTATGTGGCCATTCAAATCAATTAATTAATTAATGAAAGAAAAAGTACCAAAAATAAACAAGCGTACGAAAAATTGTGCTGCAATTTTGCACAAATCCTATAAATTTGTGCAAATAAATCTTTACACGCAAAAATAATAGCACATGGAAAATTGAAATATTCAAAACAAAAAAAAAGTTCTCACAATGCACACAAGATGAAAAACTCAAGTCCTATTATACATATCATGTAAGCATTGCACTAATCAATACATGGGAAGTGAACTAGCCACCTGGAACGATAAAACCATTCAAATATATAAATAGATATTTAGAAAATGCACAAAAAAGAACAAATATATATGCTCAAAACATGTATGGACGGTAAGTTATAATAAGCAGCCAAGTGGTCCATTCCATCCAAAATTACCGTCGATTCAATACAAACCACCCAGGTGGCGAGACCACATACAAATCGTCGTCCCAAATCAACCAAAATTTTGATTTGGACAAACACGTATAAACATAAAACCTAAATTAAATTAAATTCACAAAGCTTTAGATTCCTAAAATCAAACATGGACGACTCTAATACCACTTGATGAGATTTGATTACAACCATATAAAACATGTATATATAAAATATGCAATCAAACTAAAGGCATAAACATGTTTCTAATCAAACCCTAAATACATGCAATAAACTCATGTTGATATTTAGAGGATCAATGAAATAATTAAATAGTGGAAGCGTACCTGGATCGTGTTAATATACATCTTTGACAACCGTGGCGATTTCCAAATTGTCACACCCTTAATGCTACTCTCATGTATTCTCCTCTGAAGGATGAGGGAATAACGTATGCAGATTGTGTGTAATTTGGGAGCACAGCCCTAGTTATAGTTGAACTCTATAACTAGTTATGATAATTATAATTTGGCCTCTCATCAAATTATAATTATACCAAAGGCTTCTACACAATAATTCCATGACAATTATATCCATGAGCCCAAAACCTTATTTATCATTTAGATTACTTTAATTGGACTTAATTAAATGATAGCACAACAACACATTTATATTATATGCGTGCCCTATTTAAATTTTTCCAACATGCTTTTCTATTCGACACAAATGTCTTTAAGATAACATTTCCTCTTTGGTTGAGGGCCCCATAAGCTGGACATGGACCATTTTGTGGCTGGTACTCGCTGCGATATTTTTAATGTGGTTATCATTGTTTTGCTCCACTACGTTGTACTTGTACTCTATAGCCTATTATGACTCCATTAATTTTAGAAACCAACAACACTATTTTATTGGGCGGGGATTTTAATACGGTTCAGGATCCGTCAAAACAGGTTTTTGGCTCAATTTTCCATACAGGTAGTTTCAGTTTAACTGTTTTATTTTATTTCTTTGTCTTTGAGAGTTATTTATCTTTTATTAGGCATGCATGTATGTTTCTACGTTTATGCCACTTTTCACTTTTGTTCTTTTGTAAACCTTTTGTTTCTTGTACAAAATTTTTATTCTTTCCTAATGAAAATTAATGGATTAGAAAAGGATAATTACATATAGGGAAAATTACAAATAATCACACCTAACTATGACTAAAAGACACTTAGCCACCCGAACTATAAAAGTGGACACCTAGCTACACTTAAAGATTTGAAATTGACACTCCGCTAGAAATATTTGGATGGAAAAGTTAGTTTTTTAAGTAAAAAGGCGAAAATACCTTTGATCTGACTTCAAATTTTCGAAACATGCCATTCTCCTATTTTCTCCTCTATTTCTTCGTCGGCCTCGTCGGCCGGCCTCGCCGTTGACCGGAGACTCGCCGAAAAATCATAATACTCACCAATGTATGGTGGTTCCAGAGCTAGAATAATTTTTTTTAGAAAATTGAGTTGGAATTTCTTCGAATAGTTGGCTGGAAAAGAAAAAAAGTGGCGAAATCGAGTTTAATTTTTAAATTTTGATTTCAAATATAGCTTCTTCATTTTTTTAAAAAAACAGTTCTTTTACAATAAAATAATTGTTATTTGATATATATTTTTTGAAGTACAAATTAAAAAATATATACAACCGTTTCTTACATTGATCCTTTGATACCAATAATATTTTGGAACAATTCATCGTAACCTACATACAAAGGGAGTTATGTCCTCAAATTTATTTTGAGCTGATCCATCAGCTTGATAGCTTTTGTAGGCGCCACTCTATCAATTGATTTCCTTGAATTTAACGAAATGGGTTTGTGAGTATTGTGGTTTTAGTCACTTCATTAACCAATTTCCTAGAATTTCACAAAAATGTGTCTGAAAATCTTGTGTTCTTGCGGTGGTTCCCATCGATGAGGGTGATAGCCGGAGCTCAGAGCTCAGAGGCGGCGGTGGAGGGGCTGGTCCTTCTAGAAGGTGCGTACCAGAAGACCAGCAAAGGCAAGACCTTCTTCTAGCTCAAGAGAAAATTTGTAATTATTCTAGCACAAGCTGTTGATGTATGAGTTCATGAGCAAGGGCACTCTCGCCAGCTCCAAAAATTTCTTTTAAATAGAGAACACATTTTCATCACATTGCTAACATCATTTCAGCGACAAGCAACATAGTTTTAAGCTTATAAATAAAAGCACAAATTTCTTGAATCTGCCTAAAGCTAAGCCTAACTTCCTCTTCTACAATTCAATTTAGTTGCAATTTAAACATCAAAAATAGAAACATTAATTTCGAGCTATAAATTACGGTTTCAAGTTCTAAGACGAGGCTGTAAATCTAATCCACACAAACAAAATCATATACCACTATTTATTGGTTTGAAATTGAACTGAAGAAATATAATGAAGTGTTGAAATAGTAATGAATTTGTATTGGTGACTATTATGATTTTCCGGCGAGCCTCTGGTCATCAGCAAGCCTTCCGATCAGCGGCGAGGCAGGCCGGCAAAGTTAGTTGGAGAGTCGGAGACGAGACTGGCGAAGAAACAGAGGAGGGGAAAGGAGAAAATAAGAGAATGACATGTTTCAAAAATTTGAATTTAGACCAAGTGCATTTTCGTAAATTTTTTTAAAAGTTAAATTTTTCTATCCAAATACTTAACGGTTCTAGATGAGTGTTAATTTCGAATCTGTAGGTATGGTTATGTGTCCACTTTTATAGTTGGAGTGGCTAAATGTGTTTTGATTATAGTTGAGTGTGACTATAGGTAGTTTTTCCTCAAACAAAACAAGAAATAACTTGTCACCTACTAATTTTGTTTTTATAACAAACCAGTGCTGAAAGAGTGAAATTAGTTTTCATTTTCACGAGGAGTGATAAAGAGTCAAATGTGCTTAATTATAGCAACAAGATATGGTTGTCTTAATTCCAAATTAATAATTGAAAGAAAAAGAGACCAAAGTGTCTTGGCTGACAGTGACTTACATTCTTGATCCGTGTTTGGAGGGGAACCTAGTACTGTGCGCATAACTTGGTCCTTACTACAAAACAAACATAAAAATGGTTACATGAAAAAACTCAGTTCATTAAACGAAGAGGTCTATAGTACTTGATGTTTATTTGAGTTGTAAAAAAAGAATTATCAAATATTGAGTTCATGGCATTTATGTAAAAGGAAGGTTTTTGTCAGAGAGGCAGGTAAATATTCCTCGTTAAAGATTGATGATCTGCCATTTCTGTAAAAGATGTATTTGATTTTTGTTAAGAGTGTTTAAGAGTAGGATCATCGCGTCATCTTGGGTCAAGTTAGAAAAATGACAGTGGACAAATCAGCGAGCAGTAGCAGATCAACCAGACACTCTGATGCAGATGAGTGGGACGACGACGACGGTTATGGAACAGTTCCATTTGGGAAGCTACTTTCATATGCAGATGCTACTGATTTGGCCCTCATGACTGTGGGCACAGTTGGTGCCATCTTGAATGGTTTATGCATGCCTCTTATGACTGTCATCTTTGGCCAATTGGTTGATGCTTTCGGGCTCTATCAGAATGATCCAAATTTTCTCCTACATATTTCCGAGGTACTTCACTTATATTAGTATTGCAAGGTTGGGTTTGTTAGGGTCAAAGAAACTAATGTTTCGTATTTGGAAATGCAGGTGTCTCTACAATTTGTCTACTTGGCTATAGGAGCTGCTTCTGTAGCATTTCTCCGTAAGTATTGATATAGTTTGATGGTTAATCTGATCAAGATTATTTGTGGACAAACTTTTGAACAATTTAGTACTTGGCAGAGGTGTCGTGCTGGATGGTGACAGGGGAGAGACAGGCGTCCAGAATAAGGGCTTTGTATCTGAAAACAATATTGAGACAAGATGTTGCTTTCTTCGATCGAGAGGCCAATACAGGAGAGGTCGTCGCGAGAATGTCTGGCCACATTGTCCTAATACAAGATGCAATCGGTGACAAGGTACTAAAATGAGAATCACCTTCATTTAGCCTCTATTCTTAGTTTATAGCTGCGTGTGCGCTTGTGTGCGTGCAGGTTGGGAAATTCATGCAGCTGGTAACTACATTCATGGCAGGCTTTTTTATAGCATTTGCAAAAGGTTGGCTGCTTACACTTGTGATGTTGGCCTCTATTCCTCCTCTTGTGATAGCTGGTGGAGTCATGGCTGTCCTCATATCCAAGATCGTGGCTCGCGGCCAAGATGCTTATACTAAAGCAGCAATAGTAGTGGAACAGACTGTATCATCCATCACAACTGTAAGTAACTCCTTTATAATATGTAGGAAAAAGGTTTGCTGACTGACTCAATCTGGTTATGCGTGCCTAGGTTGCATCATTCACGAAGGAGAAGCAAGCTATAAGTAACTACAACAAGTTTCTGGTGGATGCGTACAAATCGGGCGTTCAAGAGGGTCTGGCGGCTGGAATGGGGCTTGGAATGGTTATGCTCATAGTGTTCTGCAGTTATGCTTTGGCTATATGGTTTGGTTCCAAGATGATCTTAGCGCAAGGATACACCGGTGGCCAAGTGCTTACTGTCATCATGGCTTTCTTGACCGGTTCCATGTAAATTATTCCCCTTTTCAAATACTAAATGTTTCTGTGTGTATAATCCAAATACATGACATAATAATGGAAACTCATAGGAGGCACGCGCGGCTGCGTTGCCATGTAGCGCCTCCACGTTAGTTCTCACCTGATTTCTGGTTGGGGTTGTGTGGTTTCAGGTCATTAGGACAGGCACCTCCCTGCATGAGTACGTTTCGTGGTGGGCAAGCTGTGGCGTTCAAGATGTTTGAGACTATCCGGCGCAGGCCTGTCATAGATGCATACGACTCGAGGGGGAAAACATTACATGAGATTCGCGGCGATATCGAGCTGAGAGATGTCTACTTCAGCTACCCGTCGAGGCCAGAGGAGCAAATATTCGACGGCTTCTCCATCTCCATAGCTAGTGGCACCACCGCGGCTCTTGTGGGACAAAGCGGGAGTGGCAAGTCCACGGTGATCAGTCTGGTGGAGAGATTCTACGACCCTCACTCGGGAGAAATTCTCATAGACGGAATCAACCTCAGAGAGTTTCAGCTCAAATGGATACGGCAGAGGATCGGGCTCGTGAGCCAAGAGCCCGTCCTGTTCACGTGCAGCATCAAGGACAACATAGCTTATGGGAAGGAAGGCGCGACTGATGAGGAAATCAAGCTCGCAGCGGAACTTGCCAACGCTACCAGTTTCATTGATAAGCTGCCTCAGGGACTTGACACGATGGTGGGAGAGCACGGTGCCCATCTGGCCGGTGGACAGAAGCAGAGAGTTGCAATAGCAAGAGCCATCCTGAAAAACCCGAGAATATTACTTCTAGATGAGGCGACAAATGCACTCGATGCAGAATGCGAGAGGGTAGTGCAGGAGACGCTTGAAAAGATCATGGTTTGCAGGACAACTGTGATCGTCGCTCACCGCCTCACCACTATCAAAACTGCAGACACGATTGCCGTCATTCAAAATGGCAAAATAGTTGAGAAAGGTAGTCTTTGGATTTTCTTATAGAAAACTTTTCGAGATTCAATCTCACGACCTCCTCTCTGATACTGTTTCTTTTATTGTGTTCACTTCAGGATCGCATGAAGAACTAATAAAGGATGTGGAAGGAGCATACTCTAAACTGGTCTTGTTGCAACAAGTGAGCGAGGACCCAGAACAAGATCAAAGCAGTGTGGATACCAACTATTACAAGAAACAGGCAGCGAATCAGAAGAAAGTAGTGTTGAGAACATTGAGCAGAGAATCAGTGGGAAGCACGAGCGGGCGCCACTCCTTCTCAGCCTCATTCGGAGTGCCCACATCACTCAATGCCGAAGTGGTGCTCGAGGAAGCACAAGCCTTACCCACCCTGCCCTTGGAACCCGAGAAAAAGCACGTGCCAATAACCCGCCTTACTGCTCTAAACAAGCCAGAAATTCCAGTGATACTGATCGGAGCAGTAGCTGCAACAGCCAACGGAGTGATACTCCCACTCTTCGGAGTCCTCATCTCGAGAGTGATCGATACATTCTTCAAACAACCGGAGCAGTTGAGAAGGGAGTGCGAGTTGTGGGCGGGAATGTTCATACTCCTAGGATTGGCATCGTTGGTGGCGTATCCGGTGAGGACATACTTCTTCTCTGCGGCGGGATGCAAGTTGATCCAACGGATCAGATCAATTTGCTTCGAGAAGATAGTGTACATGGAGGTAGGGTGGTTTGATGACCCCGAGCACTCTAGCGCCACCATCGGCGCCAGACTCTCAGCAGACGCGTCCGTAGTACGAGCATTGGTTGGAGATGCATTAGCTCAGCTAGTACAGAACACGGCCACGGCTATTGCTGGTTTGGTTATTGCATTCAGCGCGTGTTGGCAGTTAGCTCTCATTGTGCTCACCTTGATTCCTTTTATAGTCATCAACGGATACATTCAAGGCAAGTTCGTCAAAGGATTCAGTTCAGATGCAAAGGTATGTATAAGAATAATATATGATATCAATGATCATTTCCTGTTTCAGCGTTGATCTGATGATAGTGAGACAATACTGCAGATGATGTATGAGGACGCAAGCCAAGTTGCTAGCGACGCGGTCGGGAGCATAAGAACAATTGCTTCGTTTTGTGCGGAAGAGAAGGTGATGGAACTGTACATAAAGAAATGTGAAGGCCCTACCAAGGCAGGGAAGAGGCAAGGATTGATCAGTGGGGTCGGGTTTGGAGCAGCTTCCTTATTGCTTTTCTGTTTCTATGCTATAAGCTTTTACGCTGGAGCAATGCTCGTTGCCGATGGACAAACTACATTTTCACATGTTTTCCGGGTAAAAACTGATGTTTCCGTTTGTTTATCAGTGTTACATTTCTGGATATCTGAATCAACGACCTCATGTTTATTATTTGCAGGTTTTCTTTGCACTAACGATGGCAGCAATTGGTATATCTCAATCGAGCTCAATGGCGCCTGATTCGGCCAAGGCCAAGACGGTGACCACTTCCATATTTGCAATGATAGACAGGAAATCGAAGATAGACGCAACAGATGAGTCAGGGATATGCTTGGAAGACGTGAGGGGTGAGATTGAGCTTAGGCACATAAGCTTTAAATATGCAAACAGACCGGATGTCCGAATTTTACGAGACTTGAGCTTGACGATCGGTGCTGGCAAGACAGTGGCGCTAGTTGGGGAAAGCGGGAGCGGGAAATCAACAGTGATCGCGTTACTGCAAAGGTTCTATGATCCGGATTCAGGTGAGATTACGCTGGACGGGGTCGACACAAAGAAGTTGAAGGTGAGATGGCTTAGGCAGCAGATGGGGCTTGTTAGCCAGGAACCAACGTTGTTCAATGACACTATCAGAGCCAATATTGCATACGGAAAGGACCAAGATAATGCTACTGAGGTAGAAATATTAGCTGCTTCAAAACTCGCAAATGCGCATAAATTCATCAGCGCCTTAAAGGAGGTATATATGTGACATGCACATGTATCCTTAACTTAATGTTTAAGTCATACAAATAGTTTGAGTTTTAAGGTGGGTCGGGATTGAGAAATTATATAATTGATGACAGGGATATGATACGGTGGTGGGAGAGAGAGGCATACAGATGTCGGGAGGGCAGAAGCAGAGGATAGCGATAGCTCGAGCGATAGTGAGGAGTCCGAAGATAATGCTGATGGACGAGGCGACGAGTGCACTGGACGCGGAGGGGGAGAGGATGGTGCAAGAGGCTATGGAGAGAGTGATGGAGGAGAGGACAATGGTGAGGGTGGCGCATCGGCTGTGCACCATAAGGAATGCGGATGTAATAGCAGTGGTCAAAAATGGAGTAATAGTGGAAAGGGGGAGGCACGATGAGTTGATCAACCTCAAACATGGGGTTTATGCTTCTATGGTAGCTCTTCAGACTTCTAGTCAATCATAAACTCTATTCTTAGTTAGTGATTAAGTAAAGAGTTGCTTTCTTAGACATGTGACTTTATTCTTTTAACATTTGATTAACTTCTGTCTGGTTAAATCTAGTACGCCTAAGCCAAATGCATGAGTAATTAATAATTCCAAGGCTATGATCAATGTACAGTAGAATACCAATTAGTCATCCCAGCGAATCAAGGTATGTGAAAGATGTATGGAAGTCTCGTTGTTTTGATTCTGGTATTCGCTGCAATTCTAAGCGACGAGTGGGAGACCTGGGTCAGTGACAGATATTAGTCAGTGATCTAGGTCAGACTATACATCACCATTCCCTCAAGTAACATGTCAGTATGTATTCTTATTCCAACATACAACTTTTATATTAGATTTGCACATCAGTGTGTTTTCTCCTTAAATTACATGAATTAGGGTTTTATTAGCCAATAATGAAAAAGTGGAACTCTGGGTAGAGGTGATGGTGGAGGCGCGACAACGAACTGACTACGAAGTAAATAGGATGACGATCCTTCGAAAATTTAAAGAGGAGAGAGAGACTGATGATTTAACTTTAAAAATAAATTAATGGTTAAAGATCAAACAAGTCAGTGCTATTAAGTAAGATTTTTACAAAATTAAGACTGTAATTTAGGCCAAGAATTTGAAATGAATACAAGTAAACACACTTGGTTGATCTTGTTACATATACTTATTTTAAAGCTTTGAACAAAAATGAAATGCACCAGCCTGTAATTGTGGTTGACATTTCTCTCATTCCTTGAGATTTCACCTACAAAATAATAAAATGGTCAGTACGAAAAGAGTTCAAATGAAATGAAAAGGTCTGTACGGAGATTGTTGTAATTATTGAATTTAGTTTCAAGAGAGAAATATAACTAGTAAACTTGTGTTCGTTGTCATTGAATTTGTACATGGTCTTTCAGTCAGTCTGACTTCCACTAGTACATTTCTGATGGTCCTCGGTTTAACGGGAAGAGATGACTCAAACTCTATAGACTATGTAGTTGATTCATGTCGAACCAATTGCTCCGCCTCTCTAACGGATCAATAGGAATGGGAGGAAAAAAAATCAATTCATGTAGCATTTTGAAGCATTCTACCCTACATATAAAATTAAGAATCTTGCATTTGAATGTTTGCACTAGAAAACCCATTTTATTCAGCCTGCCTGTAGTAGGTGGTATCCAAACTATAAAAAAATCATCAACATAAATTATTTAATAAAAGTTGTGGAACCAAAGAGGTACACAGAGCCATGAGACGCAGACAGACCCCAGCAGAGGAACAACCAACGGCAAAAGCTCAAACCACCCACATTGTATACCAGCTCAGGCAAGGGCACCACATACTCCTGTAAGCTCAGAAAACAGCATAATTAATCTCTGTTCTCAATGGTAGACAATAATCCTGTCTCTGCTCCATGTTACAGTTATTGCTAACTCGCTAATTATGCTGCAAGGATTACGATTACTATCAGAAGAACTATCCCAAATATCACCAACAGCAAGCAAGTCTGCATGAACAAAACATAAGGCATTAGGAGAATGTGAAGTATATCAACTGAATTTAGTTTACCTGAAGTAACTGACAGTCTTATCATTATTGAACCAGGTCAAGTTGCCAGAGAAGTTATGCAAATCTATAAGGCAGCTGTGGCCCATAAATAGGTTCAGAGTTTATTAAATATTAAATAGTCTTCAAAAAATCTATAATCTTCCCAAATTGTTGGGGTTTCATTCCAAACTACAAGCAGCTACTCATACAGATAATACAAAGGATACCAGTACATTCCCACGACAAGAGAAATTACCAGAGACGAATTCGATCTTTGTGATTTTGAAGCTTTCGCAAGTTGTGATTTAGCTTGTGCAGTTGCCACATTAGCATTTTCAATATGAGTGCCCACATCATCTGTTAGATATATATGATCAGCCACTCAGATTGACCAGACATAATAGTGAATTTCAGTACCAAAGATATCTTACCAATCATAGTTCCCTGTTCATGGACCAGAACAGCAAGATCTTTGAAAATTTCATTCACCTCACCAATCTGATGCTGGATTTCTTGTATTCCCTGATCTCTTTCTTCAATTATAGCTTCATTGAAGGCAATCTCATTATCCAAAAGTACAACCTCCTGTCTGTAGTATTGATTACTAAAGTTACTATACCTCAATCTAACCCAATTATTCCACATATTAAATCTATAGGGAGATGAAAACTAAGGAAAGCTTATCATGCATGCAAAATTTCTTCAAATGAAATATGAATAGAGCAAATGGTTGAAGTTAAGATTTTTATTGTGATACTTCTGGCTACAAATATGGGTATTAATCAGATCAGATGTTATCATGTTACAGGGGATGAACATATTTTTCACTATTAAGTTAACCTTTCTACAATGGCTTAAATACAGACGATTTTTTTGGTAAGAGTTCCAACCATTCATTATAGTTTTTTAAACTCATCAAAACTTTATTACGAGCATCCTCTTTGACCTCAACCTCTGTTCGAAATCAATTTACAGCTACCTAAAATAATTAATTTTAGTGACACATATCTTTTGACATTATTGAAATGCATCTACTCCCTATTCTTGCTAACATATAGCATTTATATTCACTTTTGGTCCAAATTATTTTCAACCACCCTTATCCTGATATTTATCTTCATCTATTAACCCATAATCCACTCTCGTGAACTAAAATAGTCTCATATGCAAACAGCATACAACAATGGATCTCATCTTGAAGAGGTATTGTGAGCTCGTAAAATGCTGAAGAAGAAAAGAGAGGGATTAGAGTTGATCCTTGAGGCAATCCTATTGTATATGAAATCTCCAGTGATTCCCACTATAGTTCCTACACTAGTTGATGCTCCTTCAGAAATACAATTTTTTTTCTTCAGGATTGATGAGGCATATTTCATTGAACAAAGAACATTCTATCTTTAATGTTATAAGAACTCACCTTTTAGATTCCAAAAGAAGAACACGCTGTTCTGGACTATTATCTGAACTTATGTCGAGTTTGCTAGACTTGTTGCTGTAAGAAGTATGAATCAAAACAAAATAAGATAATCAGCCCCCTCCATATGTATGTAGGGTATGCATGCAAGCAAACGAAAGGTTAATAATAACTTTTCACTGTTGGGGCCTCCTCAAATAATTACCTAGACGGAAGAACTGCTTGTGGAACAAATGGAGTATATGCAGTTTCCCTTTCAGCTGAAAGCCGTTGGGCCTTCTGGAACTCCTTGAGAACTGCTTGGAAATCTTTTGCAAGTTTAGCATCTGCTATCTTCTTGTTTGGCTGCAAGTATATTTAATTGTTCAATTGTCGACATTTTTCAATGTTTTGAGTGTAATAAATGAATCTTCCCTACATATGCATAAGAGTTATGGATTAACACATCACTGCCTGCTTATCGTCATCCTCAGTGAACAGGGTTTCATAAGAACAGCAGAATATGAGATATAAACAAAACTAAACCCAATGGAGTCTGTGACACAGACTGTGGAAATGACAATGGATATTTAGCTAAAAACATACTGTACTTGGCAACTTAAAAAAATACATAATGCGGTTCCCTCATCTATGAAAATGTAAGCAAGAGAGAATTATTGGTACCATATAACAAGTTGGTAATTCAGTAAATCATACTCACACTGACTCCAGCATGATGATCTGTTTCACTGGCTTCTTTAAGTTTGGTTGAAGTGTCCTTTACTAACTGTCCAATATGTAACCTCGTCTTGTGCCTGTCAAATAAATGACTTATGAGATTACTCAGTGAGAAAACATATCTGTAGAGAAGGTATGATTTCAACCACTCAGCTGGTATGAAAAAAGTTGTACAGATGAAAACACAGCTGGAATACTCGATAGCAGAAGTATCATACTCATCTAAACAATGTAGGGAACATTGCATCTTTAATTCAATGACATAACATACAAGTTTGTGTGGCAGGCATAGCACCAGTAAATGTCGGAATTGAAATCAACAGTCGTCAATGTAGAAAAGGGGGCACTCTACAATTCCATGAAAATGTAGAACTTCACTTAAATAAGTAATGGGTTGGGTGGATCACACACATGACATGCATATCAAAATATAGATTAGAAATTCCAAAGAGAAATGGGAAATGAAGACGGACAGCTTGTCACGGAGGTCGGGGGTGTCCTTGGGGGTGCCGAGGGTGTTGACGAGGCGCTGGAAGGTGGAGACGGCGGTATTGATCTGGAAAATGCCGGAGGCCACGCCTTGGGTTGCCTCCACCTCTCGCCGGGGACGCCCACCTTGGATATCTTGGAAGCTCATATTTTAATTTTCTCACAAGCTTCAATTCTGATGATTTGATCGATAGTGATCAACTGCTAATCGCTTTTCTGCGGGCTGCACGTTCATGTGGAACACGTGGACGGTTGGTAGAACCCACAGGAGAGGGGTTTCACGGATGAGCATTTTAGAACCGGAATTCACCCATATCCGAGCTTTAATCCATGTTTTTTTTTCTTTTGGATTGGTCCAGAATTTATCAATGCCAAATTAAAGGATTTTGGTTCAGATTTCGGGTTGTTCACATAGAAAGTCAGTAGTACTTGGATAACTTGTAATTGTTCAAATTTCATACATGTGCTAATATTTTTAGGGATAGTAGTATCAAATTGTTAATATGCAATACAATTAAATGTGTTCAATTATAAATAAAATAGAATGTAATTCTTTTTTATTTAATCTAAATGAAATTGGATTGTTAAAATTATTCTTAATGTATAATGGATCATTGTACATGGGCTTGAGCTTTAGGGTTTTAACCTAAATATGTCACAAATAGGTTCTATATATATATA